>JABFEP010001149.1:0-31630 GCA_013618265.1 Fusarium albidum
GGGGATGGGAGCGGAGAAGGGGATAAAGGCGGAAGCGGTGCTGGTGGTGACAGTATCGACGTTGGACTGCCCGACATCCCTACAAACGATTTCGGCACCGATTCATTCCACGAGATCAAACTCGGAGACGACAAGCTGGACCTTGGCTTAGGGCCCCCGGAAACGAAAAATTCGTTCGGTACGTGGGGGGCGAAATGGAGCACTGGGGGCACGTCTTGGGACTGGTCTGGCGGTGGCGGAGGGAACGACGTGACGGCAGCGCCGGGCGAGATCAAGACAGACGACAACCCCTGGGACAAGGCCAAGGGCTCAGGGAAGACGAGCATGTCATTCGGAGCCTTCGACGAGACCGAAAACAAGCCCAGAAGCTCCAAACAAGACAAAGAGGATCCTTGGGGATTTGGCGTCAAGAAGGACAAGAAGTCCAGCATCTGGGGCGCCGAACCCGAGGACGATACGAAGGACGCCGACGCCTGGGGCTGGGGTAGTTCAAAGAAGAAAGGCAGAGGCAGTTTGCTCGAGGAGGTGCCCACGGAATCCGGCCCCGCGGCCGTCACGGAGAAGAAGGATATCTGGGACACCTGGGGTATAACCAAGAAGGATAGGACGAAAAAGAAGAACATCATGGATGACGCTGGCTCGTCGCACCTTGGGCCAGCGCCGGATCCTCCGTCAGCAGATGATTCATGGGGTGGTTGGTCGAGCAAGAAGGAAAGGCCGAAGAAGAGTACCTCAATTTGGGGCGAACATGAATCGGTGCCGGAGCCAGCACCTGACCCGCCCAGCTTCGAGGACAAGGATGATGGCGACGACTTTTGGAGCGCGTTTGGCACAGGAGCAGGGAAGGCGAAACCTGCAGAAGAGAAGCAAGCCGGGGAAGGCTGGTCCCCCTGGGGCTTAGCGAAAAAAGGTGAGAGAAAAGCATTGGTATTCTTAGAGCACAGCAGTGACTGAGTATGCTACAGATGCAGCCAAGACAGCGGATGATGGCTGGGGTATGTGGGGGACAGGTAAGAAGAAGAAGGCTGGTGACCTCATTCAGCTCGGAGACGAGATTCCACCCGCCGTACCGGACCCCGTCGAGGCCGTCGGCAATGACGACTTTCTCGATTCCTGGGGATTTGGCAAGAAGAGCAAGAAACCTACAGATGGTTTCTCTTCGAAAGCAAACGGCACCGAGGAACCCAGCGACAATTTCTGGGGATCACTCGGGAGGAATAAGCCTAACCCGCATGATTTTTTAGTGGAATCTACTGGTAAGATGGTCCAATATGACGATGTGGAGGACGGCACGGGAAGCAAGGTTATCAACGACGGGGACGACGACTGGGGTTGGACATCATCATCCAAAACGAAGAAGTCTGAACATCGGATCGGCGCCTTGACTGACCTACCTCCTCCAGCGCCAACGCCCCCCTCTATGGAGTTTACTGAACCAGGAGAACAAGCAGGAGAACCTGAAGATACGGAACAAGCTGAGAAAGAAGCCGCCCGCGCAGCTGAAGAAGCCGAAGCTGCTCGTGAAGACGAAGAGATTGCAGCTCTCTTGGATAAGAAGGCGAAGAGGGGAGGACGGCTCCTTAAGGTGGACCGAGAGCGCCTCGCCCTCCTGGAATCTAACGCTGCTCAGAGGGCCGAAGCTCGAGCGGAACGTGAAGCTGAAGAGCAAGCTGCTACGGAAGCCGCGGAAGCCGCCGCAGTCGAAGCCGCCGCTCAGGAGACGGCGGAAGCTGCCGCGTTACGAGAAGCCGAAGCAGCCGAAGCAGCCGCCGAGGATGAAGAATTGGCCGCGTTAACGGCCAAAAAGAAGAAACGGGGAGGCAAGCTACTCAAGAAAGACCAAGAACGTTTCGTTCTGCTCGAGGAGAGCATTGCTAGGAGGGCTGAAGCCCGAGCAGCCCGCGAAGCCGAGGAGACCGCCGCTGCAGCAGCAGCAGAGGCTGCGGCTCAAGAGGCTGCCGAGGCCGAGGCCGCTGGTCAGGCTGATGCAGAAGCCCAGGCCGTCGCTGCCGCCGAAATCGCCAAGGAAGAGGAGGAAATGCAAGCTCTCAAATCAAAGAGGGCTAAGAAAGGAAAACTCCTTAAGAAAGAACAAGAACGACTCAACATCCTTACCGAAAACGCCACAAAACGAGCTGAGGAGCAAGCAGCTAGGGAGGCAGAAGAACTTGCTCTCAAAGCTGATGAAGAAGCTATTGCCGCCGAAGCAGAAGCCGCTGCTGCCGAAGAAGCCGCCGCTATCGAAGAAGCCACCGACGCAGAGGCGGTTGGGGTAGAAGCTGCTGCACAAGCTGCTGCACAAGCCGAGGCCGAAGAGGCTGCCAAGGAGGACGAGGAGTTGGCCACCCTCAAGGCAAAGAAGGCGAAAAAGGGCAAGCTTACCAAGAAGGATACAGAGCGGTTCACTCTCCTGATTAGCAAGGCTGTCAAACGAGCTCAAGAAAAGTCTGCTAGGGAGGCTGAGGAGACTGCAGCCCGCCAAGCTGAAGAACAAGCTGCTAAAGAAGCTGAGGAGGCTGCAGCTCGTGAGGCTGAAGAACAAGCTGCTCGCGAGGCCGAGGCTATCGCTCAGGAGGAGCAAGAGCTTGCAGACTTGAGTGCAAAGAAAGTAAAGCGGAACGGGAAGCTTACCAAGAAAGATACAGAACGTTTCCATCTTCTTACCCAAAAATCCCTCGACCGAGCGGAACGAGCAGCAAAAGCAGAAGAAGCCGCCGCCGCAGACCAGGCATCCATGGAGGAAGAGCTAGCCGCAGAAATCCCAGCAGAGGAATCGCCGGAAGAGACGACGGTGCCAGCTCCCGAGGAGCCAGCTCTGACTGAAGAAGCTGCCGATACCGATGCCGTAGCTGCGCAGGAGGCCGAGGCTACTGCAATCGCGGAGGAAGAGGCGGAATTGGCTGCCCTCGAAGCCAAGAAGGCCAAACGACCTAAGCTTTCCAAGAAAGATACCGAACGACTCAACATCCTGGCCGGCAATGCTGCACAACGACAAGCTGCCAGAGAAGCAGAAGAGGTAGCTGCCAGAGAAGCAGAAGAGGTAGCTGCCAGAGAAGCAGAAGAGGCAGCTGCCAAAGAGGCAGAAGAGGCAGCTGCCAGAGAGGCAGAAGAGGCAGCTGCACAAGACGCAGCCGAAGCAGAGGCAGCGGCAGCCCGAGAAGAACAGGCTATAGCAATCGCCGCGGAGGAGGCAGAGCTCGCTACACTCATCGCAAAGAAGGCAAAAAGGGGGAAACTTGCTAAGAAGGATACGGAGCGGCTCAACATCCTGACTGAGAATGCGGCACAACGACAGGCTGCTAAGGACGCCGAGGAGGCTGCTGCTGAGACTGCAGTAGCAGAAGAAGCGGCAGTAGCAGAAGAAGCGGCAGCAGCAGCAGAAGCAGCAGCAGCAGAAGAAGCAGCAGCGGCAGAAGAAGCAGCAGTAGAAGCAGCAGCGGCAGAAGCAGCAGAAGCGGCAGAAGCGGCAGCAGCAGAAGCCGCCGAGGCCGCCGAGGCCGAAGCTGTTGCCATCGCCGCAGAAGAGTCTGAGCTAGCCGCGCTGGTCGCTAAGAAGGCGAGGAAGGGTAAGCTTGGAAAGAAGGATGCCGAGCGCTTCGATCTTTTAACCGCGAACGCGAAAAATCGTGCCCAAGCAGCAGCAGAAGAACAAGCTGGACCCGAGGTTGAAGAAGCCGCGCCAGCCGGAGCCGAAGGTGAAGAGCCACCTGTCGAAAATGGCGACGATGTCACCATGGGTGAAAATGACGACAATGCCCTAGCTGAGGTAGCCGAAGCCGAAGAAGCCGCTGCGCGTGAAGCTGCTGAGGCGGAGGTGGCAGCTATCGCTGCAGAGGAGGCTGAACTCGCTACCTTATCCGCTAAGAAGGTGAAGAAAGGCAAGCTCGGAAAGAAGGATACCGACCGGTTGAATACTCTCACCGAAAACGCGGCTAAACGAGCAGAGAAGGCAGCAGAGGAAAAAGCTGCCACGCAAGCTACCGCAGAGGCTGTAGAGGCTGCGGCTCGAGAGGCTCGAGAAGCTGAAGAGCAAGCAGCGAAGGAAGCTGAAGAAGCTGAAGAAGCTGCGGCTGCCGAAGCTGCGGCTGCAGAAGAAGTCGCTGCTCAAGAGGCTGCCGAAGCCGAAGCTACTGCAATTGCTCAAGAAGAAGCCGAGCTGGCTGCTCTGACGGCTAAGAAGGCAAAGAAAGGCAAGCTTACGAGAAGGGATACCGAGCGCCTTAACGCTCTTACCGAAAGTGCAGCTAAGCGAGCAGAGGCGGCGTCGCAAGCTGAAGTTGACGATGCGGCAGCCAAAGAGGCCGAAGAACAAGCAGCTAAAGAGGTCGAAGAAGCTGCTGCTGCTGAAGCTGTCGCTACCCAGGAGGCTGCTGCTCGTGAGGCTGCTGAGGCAGAAGCCGCGGCTATCATTGCTGCAGAGGAAGAGGAGTTAGCCGCCTTGGAAGCGAAAAAGGCTAAAAAGGGCAAGCTGGGAAAGAAGGATCTCAGTCGCTATGATATTCTTACCGACAATGCGGCCCAAAGAGCCCAAAAGGCTGCCGATGAACAGGCTGCTCAGGAAGCAGAGGAGGCTGCTGCCAGCGCCGAAGCTGGAGCTGCGGAAGATGCTGAGATTGCGACCGAGACACCAACCCCAGAAGATGCTCCAGAGCAAGATCCTGAACCAGCTGAGTTGTCTGCCGAAAGGGGTGCCGAACCTGAAGACGTTGCTGCTGTGGAGGAGGCTGCTGCGCGTGAACCTGCTGAGGCAGAAGCCGCGGCTATTATTGCTGCAGAGGAAGAGGAGTTGGCTGCTTTGGAAGCGAAAAAGACCAGAAAGGGCAAGCTAGGAAAGAAGGACACCAGTCGCTATGGTATCCTTGTTGAAAATGCCGCCAAGAGAGCCGAGGAAGCAGTAAAAGAGCAAGCAGCGAAGGAAGCCGAAGAAGCTGCTGCTGCTGCTGAAGTCACTGAAGTCGAGGCCGAAGCTGTCGAGGCTGCTGCTGAAGAGGCTGCTGCTATTGCTCAGGAAGAGGAAGAGTTGGATGCGCTTGAAGGTAAAAGGGAAAGGAAGGGAAAGTTAGGCAGGAAGGATACAGAACGCTTCACGTTCCTAGCTGGGAACAAAGCCGCTAGGGAGGCAAAGGCTGCAGAAGAACAAGCTGCAAAGGACGCCGAGGAACAGGCAGCCAAGGAAGCCGAAGAAGCCGCTGCCGCTGAAGCTGAAGAAGCCGCCGCTCGGGAAGCCGACGAGGCTAAGAAGGCAGCCATAATTGCAGACGAGGAAGAGGAGCTGGCATCCCTTTCAGCAAAGAAGGCTAAAAAAGGAAAGCTTGGAAGAAAGGATACCGATAGATTCAACATCCTGACCGAGAACGCTACAACAAGGGCCGAGGAAGCAGCAGCTCGTGAAGCAGAGGAGATCGCTGCTCGAGAAGCTACAGAGGCCGCCGAGGCCGCCGCAGCAGCAGAAGCACAAGAGGCAGCAAGAGAAGCCGCCGAAGCCGAATCCGAGGCTATCGCCGCAGAGGAAGAAACAGAGCTTGCAGCTTTAGAGGCTAAGAAAACTCGCAAAGGAAAGTTAGGAAGAAAGGACACCGATAGATTCACCCTCCTGGCCGAGAACGCTGCAGAGAGAGCTGCTGAAAAAGCAGCTCGTGAAGCCGAGGCCGCTGCTGAGGAAGCCGCAGAGGCCGCAGAACCAGCTGCTCCAGAGGCCGAGGAACCTGAGGCGGAAGAGGTTGAAGAGCATGCCGAGGAGCCTCCCGAGGAGCCTCCCGAGGATCCTTCCCCAGATCCGGACGATGAGGCAGCCAAGCAGGCTGAGGAGCAAGCCGCCAAAGAGGCTGCTGAAGCCGAAGCTGCCGCCATTGCTATGGAGGAAGAGACAGAGCTTGCAGCTCTTGACTCCAAAAAGACTCGGAAGGGAAAGCTCGGAAGGAAAGATACCGAGCGACTCAATTTTTTGACTGAGAATCTCGCCAAGCGCGCCGAGGAACAGGCTGCAAGGGAGGCTGAAGAGCAGGCTTTAAAGAAGGTTGAGGCAGAGGCCGAAGAGCAAGCTGCGAAGGAGGCTGCCGAAGCAGAAGAAGCTGCTGCCAGAGAAGCTGCAGAGGCCAAGGCCGCCGTGATTGCTGCAGAAGAAGAAGCAGAGCTTGCGGCTCTCTCAGCGAAGAAGTCTAGGAAGGGAAAGCTCGGCAGGAAGGATACAGAACGCTTCAGCCTTTTGACCCAAAACATAGCTCAGCGCACCGAAGAAAAAGCTGCCAGAGAGGCTGAAGAAGCTGCTGAGGGTGAAGAGCCTGCTCCTGAGGAGGCTGACGAAGCCGGCGATGCTGAAGTCGCCGAGATCAAGCCGGACGAAACTCCTGATGCGGGGGCTGAGGAGGCTGCCGCTGCGGCAGAAGAAGAAGCGGCCGCCAAAGAGGCTGCTGAAGCTGAAGCTGCTGCCCTCGTCGCCGAAGAGGAGGAGGAGCTTGCGGCGTTAAATAAGAAGAAGGCCAAAAAGGGCAAGTTGGGCCGTAAGGATTTGGAACGGTTCAATGCCCTTACCGACAACGCGGCGAAGCGCGCCGAGGCCCAAGCTGCTAAGGAGGCAGAAGATGCTGCTGCTGCTGAAGCTGCCGCTGAACCCGAAGCTCAAGAGACAGAGGCTGCGGAAGCAGCGACTCCAGAGGACGGAGAGGATGATGACGATGGGGACGATGAGTTTGTCGATGCTGAAGAAGGTGAACCTGAGGATGGAGAGGCTCCTGCAGACGGCGAGATAGAGGATGCCGCAGACGCCGAAGGTGCAGAAGTCGATAACGAGGCTGCTGCTGCTGAAGCCACCGCTGCTGCGGAGGCTGCGGAGGCTGCGGAGGCTGCGGAGGCTGCGGAAGCCGCCGCGAAGGAAGCCGCTGAAGCAGAGGCCGCTGCGATCGCTGAAGAAGCTGAGCTGAAAGCCTTGACTAAGAAGAAGGCCAAGAAGGGAAAACTTGGCCGTAAGGATACAGAGAGGTTCAACCTCTTGACCGACAACGCTGCTAGCCGCGCTCAAGAACGGGCTGCGAAGGAAGTCGAAGAAGCCGCCGCCGAAGCCGAAGCCGAAGTCGAAGCCGAAGTCGAAGCTAAAGTCGAAGCTGACGCTGAGCCCGCCGTTGAGCCCGAGCCCGAGCCCGAGCCCGAACCTAAACCTGAGCCTCAACCTGAACCAGAAACTAGCCCTGACAATGAAGCTATTGCTGCCGGAGCCGCCGCCGAAGAAGAGACCGCTGCGATCGCCGAAGAAGAAGCTGAGCTGAAAGCCTTGACCAAGAAGAAGACCAAGAAGGGCAAACTGGGCCGCAAAGATACAGAACGGTTCAGGATTCTGACTGATAACGCGGCTAAACGCGCTGAGGAGACCGCAGCTAAGGAGGCTGAGGAGGCCGCCGAAGCTGAAGCCGCCGAAACCGAAGCCGCCGAAGCTGACGCTGACGCTGGCGATGCTGAAGCTGCCGAAGCTGAAGCTGCCGAAGCCGACGAAGCCGAAGCTGACGAAGCCGAAGCTGACGCTGACGAAGCCGATGCTGCCGATACTGCCGATGCTGAAGCCGACGCTGAAGCCGCTGCCGCCGTAGAGGCTGCCGAAGCTGAAGAGGCTGCAGCGAAGGAGGCCGCAGAGGCAGAGGCCGAAGCTGCTGCAATCGCTGAAGCCGAAGACGCAGAGCTCAAGGCCCTCAAGGCGAAGAAAGCGAGAAAAGGCAGACTGGGTAAGAAGGACACGGAACGTTATAAGGTCCTGGAGGAAAATGCCGCCAACCGCGCTGAGGAACTTGCTGCGAGGGAAGCCGCAGCAGAGGCAGAAGCTGCCGAGGCTCCTGGGGACGAGGCTGAGGGAGATGAGGCCGACGAGGAACCAGCAGTGGAGGCAGAAGTGGATGAAGCTCTGGAGGAAGCTCTGGAGGATGAGGCTGCTGCAGTTGCTGAAGCAGAAGAAGCAGAGCTCGAGGCCCTTAAGGCGAAGAAAGCGAGAAAGGGCAGACTGGGTAAGAAGGACACGGAACGTTCCAAGGTCCTAGAGGAAAATGCGGCCAACCGCGCTGAGGAGCTTGCTGCGAGGGAAGCCGCAGCAGAGGCACAAGCTGCCGAAGCTCCTGGGGATGAGGAAGAGGCCGAGGAAGAGGCTGAGGAAGAGGCTGAAGAAGAGGCTGAAGAAGAGGCTGAAGAAGAGGCTGAAGAAGAGGAAGCCGACGAGAAACCAGCGACGGAGGCAGAAGTTGATGAAGCATTGAAGGACGAAGTTGAAGACGAGCCTGAGGAGGAAGAGGAGGAGGAGGAGGAGGAGGAAGAGGAAGAGGAAGAAGGAGAGGAACCCGAAGCCGAAACGGAAGTGACGGCAGCAGCAAATGCGAAGGCCGTCGAGGAGGAGGAGGAGGATGATGATGATGATGATGACGATGAAGAGGACGAGGACGAGGAGGACGAGGGTGATGCTGGAGAGAAGGAGACTGGTGAGGCGGCTGAAGAATCCGCTGAAGAAGAATCCGCCGAGGAAGAGGAGGCCGCAGAAGCTCCGGCCGACGAGGAACCTACGGAGGATGATGTTGCTGAAAAAGAGGTCACCAAAGACGCTGCTGGTGAAGCCGCTGAAGAGGCAGTGGAAGGCGATGCAGAGCCTGCCGCTGAGGGAGCCACTGAAGCTTCCCCGGAAGAAGCCCCTGAAGCTGCCGATGAAGCGCCCGAGGCCGAGCCCGAGGTGCCGGCTACGGAAGAAGTCATCGAAGTCGTTGATATGACGCCCAAGAAGCCAAGGAGGAGCCGCAAGGGCAAGCCCCGAGGTGACGCACCTCCTCCGCCTCCCGTTCCTGACCCCCCTACCACTCCTCCGCCCGAACCCAAACGCTCTCGAAAGGAACGGCCAAAGATGCACCGCGAGGGCACTTCTTGGGGCAAGTTGTCCGCGACGCCGCGGGAAGAGAGAGAGAAGTCATCCAAGTCGAGGTCTAGCAAGCATAAGCGACGGGAAGAGAAGCCATCCTCGAAGGCCTCCTCTTCAGACAAGGTGGAGAAGACGCCGTCGCGGTCCCGAATGACGGGTCTCTTTAGCACTCCACCCATTACTCGTTCCACGTCCACGCGCGAGAAGAGAGGCAGCGTGAGCGGTAACCGTCACCACTCGACAGGGGCTCGCGGACTCGCATCGCCACCTCCTGAAGAGGTGCCCGAGAGGGCGGACAAGATACCTGGCGATGAGCCAGGCAGACGTCGCAGGTCGCACAAGCCACGGCCACGAGAAGACGATGATGTTGTCATGGTTGATGTTGAAGCCACGCCTGACAGACACGAACGCCGCAGGCGATCTAAACGCTCCCGCGACGACGATGCTGTCATGGTTGAACCTGGCGGCCCCTCAGACACTCCCCTTCAGCGAAGTGCGTCAAGCGCCAAGAAGTCATCAGGTTTCTCTAGCCTATTCACTGGCCTGATGACGCCCAAGTCGGAACGTCCAGATCCTCTTCGGCGCCGAAGCACCTATGCAACCACCGACGAAGAGGCGTTGCGTAGCGCGAGGATGGACGATGACGCAGTCGTTGTCGATGCAGATCGAGAGGCAAGACGTGCTGCACGCAGGGCCAGAAGAGCCGAGCGCGAAGATGCCGAGCGCGAGGCCGCCGAACGTGATGATGCCGAGCGCGCAAATGATGAATCGCGACGTGCTCGGGATGAAGCACGGCACGAGCGACGTCGACGGCGTGAAGAAGAGGATGACGCCCGGAGACACGAGGAGAGAGAGGCACGACGGGCTGAACGGCGGGCTGCTCGTCAGCAACGTGAAGAGGACGAAAGACGAGCGGAGGAGGAGCGGCGGGTAGAGGAGGAGCGAGAAGCTCGAAGAGCGGAGCGCCGACGTCTGCGCAAGGAGCAAGAGATCGCGGCGGCTACCGCTGCCGCTGCCGCGGAGGAGGAGGAAGAGGCGCGACGGGCTGCAAGGCGTGATCGCCGTCGGTCTCGCCAGGTGGACGCATCCGAAGACGAGTCTGAACGACGACGACGACGCGAAGCCAGAAGGGCAGCTCGCGCAGCAGAAGAAGAGGAAGGCTATCGCCGACCGAGTCACAGACACGCAGAACAATCAGCCGACGAGTATGGGTACCGAAGATCTCAACGGCGCGAGGAGAGACACGCTCCGGCTTGGCCACACTCCGGAACGTCGTCATGGGTCAAGGATCACTCGGGTGCGCCGCCTCCGCCCGAAATGCCCGAAGAGACGGGCCAAGAGGGTGAAGATGATCGAGCGCAACGTGAATCGCGTCGAGCCCGTCACCGTGCCAAGTACGGGGATGGAACGCCGGAAGACACCGATGATCAACGGCGACGACGAGCAAGGCGGGAAGAGCGGGAAAGAGAACGCGAGCGTAGTGACCGGGGTCGAGACCGGGACGGTGATCGGGAACGGGAACGGGATGGGGATAGGGATAGGGATCGATATCGAGAGTATCGCGACAGGCGTCTCGGCGGATCAGAGGGAAGCGATGAGCGGTACAACAGCCGCCGCAGCTCGACGTTTCCTATGGAAACAACGCCTCGGACAAGCTGGTGGAAGAAGCTTGCGGGATGATGGATGAACGATGGATGAGTGTCTTCAAGCGAGCGTGTTTTCTGCCGTCCTTTTTGATGATTGCTTCGACCCACGACAAGGACGATTCACTACCATACTACGACGACCAACCCAATATGACAAGCATCAGCATTATCATCGGCGAGAGAGGAACTGCATGGGGAGTAGGCATACGGATTGGATTTGCTGGGTTTGTTTGGGAATGGAGCATGACGGGATGTGTGAAGCATTTTGGAATTAAGCATGATGTATGTACTGATCTAGGTGTGCGCAACTCCTTGTTCCCCTCGAGGCTCACGGGCGGGACAAGGGGCAGGTTATCTGGCATGTATACCCCCGAAATGAAGCGAGGGCTTTGAAGGATAGTGTGAGATCTGAAGTGTATTGAAGTATTGTACTGCCGAGGGATGATTGATGAGAAGTGACCTGTTCTGCTTGCTGTACGAATGCTGGTGTATCACTGATTCATTGATTCGTATTCGTAGTTAGACAGGGACTAGATAGTGGGAATTGGAGATTACCTGTTGGCAGTTTCTACGAAGCTTGTCGCCGGAGAACAATCCCATTATCTCTATGCCCTTTTATTGCTTTGATGAATGACATTAGATGTCTAGGTTAGCTGAAGCTAGGTAGGTACCAAGGTACCGGGCGGCACGGCCCTGGTCGGTAGGGAGGTGGGTACCTGAGGTGCTGAGGCACAGGTCCATAGCTGTAGCCTACACGTTGCTTGTCACTCACTCCACGTTGGCAACCCGCTGTCGCATGCTGACGACAGCTCTACTAGTTTCTACTCTGTACACCTAACGTTAATAAATAATCACCACGCCACGATATTCCCCAATCACGACCGCGATACTACATCTACTTACTGCATCTGCTCCATATCTCTCCCGTGGCTACTGCTCCTGCTATTGCTGAAAGATACGACCGATGAGGTGACCATCAGCAACCACGTCAACCAGTTGACGACAGACGACATACTTCCCATACAACCATGACGGCGCCAGGCAAGGGGTCGCGATGGGGGGCATTCCTCTCCTCGGCCTTTGAGGGCGTCGAGTCGCGCCTCGACAATTTGCTCGACGAGGAGGATGGCCAACATAAGCCTCAGGGCCAGCAGCAGCAGCAGCAGCAGCAGCAGCAGCAGGGAGTGCCGCAGCCATCTCAAAGTCCCACGCCAACGACCTCTGGTGCGTACCCATTCCTCCTCGCCCTCCTCTCCATCATGCTCGACGTCGCATGCCATGTCGACTTGCTGATTCCGATTTTGCAGCAGCCGCCACCCCCAGGCCCAATCGTGTCAATGATCGTCTGCAAGCCAGGCTGGCCAAAGCCGTGGCCTCAAGGACCACCCAGTCCTCCCCTCGCAGCTCCGTCGATCAGCCCAGTCCAACCTCTACCGCCCGCGGCTCGGTGGACAAGGAGCGCCCTGCCAGCACCGAGCCACCAGGTACCAGCGAAGGTACCGAAACACCAGGGCCCAAATCTGCCGAGTCCCAGACTCCCACTGCCGAGTCCTCGCTCACAGTCCAAGACCATTCCGCTGCAGCAGAGGAACCTCTTGCAGTTCCAAAGGGAAGCGAAGAAGACGAAATAGCTTCGAAGCAGCCTGTTCCAGAACCACCCGCCGTCGAATCCAACGTTCAGCAAACCTCGGCGCAAGACCCGGCGGATGAGATTGAGATACAGCCAGAGCCAGCCGTACAGGAACAACATGTCGAGAAGCCCGCTGAGACACCAAAGCCCGCCATAGATACCCCGCCCGCGACCTCGCAGAACAGTCAAGATGCCGCTCAGGCCAACACCAATCGGTCGGAGGAGATCCAGGAGTACATGGAGCAAATTGATTCACTCCAGGCAAAGGTACAATATCTATCCAAGAATGCTGCGGATGCGGCCAGGAAAGCCGCGACCTCGTCCCCTGCGGGCAGTCCACAGCACATGTTGGCCGAGAAAGAGGAAAAGATTGCCCTATTGATAGAAGAAGGACGAAAGCTCTCCACTTCCGAGCAGAAATATCGAACCACCATTCGCAAGCTACGCTTGCAGATAACCGAGAACGAGAAACAGGCCAATGAACTCAAGAAGGGCAAGGAATCGGCCGTATCAGAGGCAGAATCTCTCCGTAGTCGCATGAACAGCAAGGAGGCGCAGGACCAGAAGAATGAGGAGAGACGCAAAGCAAGCGCCGTTCTCCAGAAGGAGATTGATGTGCTCAAGAAGGACAAGGCGGCTAAAGAAGAGGCCTACCGACGATTGGAGCAGGATTCCAAGGCGAAGATGGAACAAGCAGATGTGGCCCATACCGAGGCCCTCAACAAGGCCCTGGCCGCGGAGAAACAGCGACAGAAGGAACTTGAGGGCGTCATCACTTCATTGCGAGCAGAAAAGGAGACACTGGCTGAGAAGTCACGTCTGGGAGAGATAGAATGGCAGGAGAAGCTGGACCGAGCGGTAGAACGAGGGCGCAACGTGGAAGAAGAGCTGAAGCTGGAGCTACGGGCTGCAGAGAGCAAGCTTGAAGCGATGCGAGTGGCGGCCGAGGAGGCATCATCAGGCTCAGGGGGGGATATCAAGCTGATACGACACATCGAAACCCTGCAGTCGCAGTATGCCTCTGCAAGCGAGAACTGGCAGGGTATCGAAGCCTCGCTGTTAACGAAGGCTGCTAACCTCGAGAAGGAGAGGGATGAGGCACAGCGGCGGGAGTCGGACATGCGAAGGAAAGCTCGCGACTCGGTAAGCTGACACATGCCACTTCAGACTTGAGGTCAAGTTATACATGTTTGGGTGTTGACGATTCATCAGGCCAGTCGGTGCAAACACCTCGAGGATGAGCTCCAGGACGTCAGTCCAGCGCTCGCAACTGCTCAACAGGAGCTCGAGACATGCCGCGAGCAGCTTGCTGCGCTGAGGACACAGCACAAGACCACTGAGACAGCGCTTGAACAGGCTCGGACAGATCTCGAAAAGCAGCAGAGGGCTGCAAGCAGGGACGCTTCCGCCGAGGCCGAGAGGCGGCACTGGGCCGATGATGTCGCTGGAGCCACACCCAGGACGCAAAGCAGACCAGACTCACCGTTACTCTCGGTTTCACGAACCTTTAGTTCTGATCTCATCGGCCTTCCTGTTCCTGGCAGAGTACCGCGGCGGGTGCCAACCCCAGGAAGCCAGCCGGACAGCGCTGGCGAGGGCTTCTTCTTCGGCCGAAGAATGTCCAGCCAACCCCCCATCCGGCCGAGTGCGCTCTCTACAGGCGGATCCATGGTGCCCCCTCCTCCCTTCTCACCCTTCGAGCCACCCAACGAGTCACCCCGCGCGTCGTCGCCACCCCCTGAGCGAGATAACGGCTTGGACGACGATGTTCCTTCCTCGCCCCGTAACGTGGCGCAAGACATGATTTCCGTGTCAACTGTTGGAGCTGGTCCCTCGGTTCAGCTTGTGGAGCGCATGAGTGCCGCCATTCGCCGCCTTGAAGCTGAGAAGGTGGCTGCCAGGGAGGAGATGGCGCGCGTGTGCAGCCAGCGAGATGAAGCACGGTCAGACATTGTTGGTCTCATGAAAGAGTTGGAAACAGTCAAGGGGGTAAGCACGCGGGTGCCAGAACTAGAGGTTGAGGTGGAAAACATCAACTCTCGATATCAGACTACGCTGGAGATGCTAGGTGAGAAGAGCGAGCTAGTCGAGGAGCTGCGAGCAGACGTGCAAGACGTGAAGGACATGTACCGTGAGCTGGTGGAGCGGACCGTGAAATAAGCGCCATTCACTTGCCAATGGCGGATAGAGGGATGGTTGTAGAATCTGGTTGTTCTTTCTGACATGTGTATTCCTATCTACCCCGACAGCTCAACACCCTCTCGCTCAGCACCTTGTATCACATATTGGCGAACCTGTTTCTCAAGAGTTAGAAGGTGGTTTCTCTGCGGTGGTGCGATAGAGCCGTGGTGGTCACGCGATGGTTTCTTGGCCAAGTTGTACATACTTCCTTGTCTGGAGCTAGATCGAGAGCGAGCTCGTCTGCGCTGTTCTTGAGTGTGAAGTCGGCACCTTCTTTGAGGAGGGCGACGGCGGTATCTCCTGTCCAGGGAAATCAGCAGACACCCAGGCGAGCAGAGGCTAGACGGGGGGGGCATGTGATACCGTGACCCTCCGCGATGGCATGGTGGAGAGGCGTGTAGCCCTCGTTATCGGTTGGGTTCAAAGGGCTTCTGTTCTTGAGCAATAGTGTGACCATGGGCACGGAGCCAACGGCAGCTGCGCGATGGATGGGATACTGGCCACGGCGGTCGCGGACGCGAGCGGATGCACCGTTGTCGACGAGGATGCGGGCGATGTCGAGGTTCTTCTTGGAGCTGACGAAGTGAAGGGCCGTCTACGGAGTCGAGGGAGAGTTAACCAACCAAATAGAGCAGGGGTTGCTAACCAGACGCAGCCGAGGATTCATTCATTCATATTTTGGGAGGGTGGGCTGCCTACCTGGCCGCTATTGTCTGTCTCCAAACATGATCAGATGAGCAAAGAATTCAATCGTGCCGGGTATCGAGGGAATCATACTCTTGAGGTTGATGTCTGCGTCCTTGGAGATGAGCAGCTTGAGAACGGCTTCACTCTCGGGCACGCTGGCTGAGATCATGAGAGAAGACCATCCACTGTCATCCTGGAAAGGGCGCGTTCAGCTTGTATCTCGAGATTTCCGGGAAAGCCCACCTGCACATCTGCGTCGAAGCCACGCTGGCTGGCGAGCAGAGTGACGATGTCCAAATTGTTGGACGAAGCCGCCCAGTGAATGGGGTATCGACTGTCGTCATCCTTGCGCTGGGCAATTTTCGGATCCGACTTGACATAAAAGGGTCAGCTCCAGACTGTTGTATCAAATATGTATTTAGGTCTAGTAACCTTTAGTAATCCTTCGGCCACAGCGACTGAATAGGAAGTTCAGTTAGCAGGATGGTCTGAAAGGCGATCTCAAAGGTTATGCCTGCCGACCTTGGCCCTCGCGAGCAGCTGTATGCAGTGGATATTTATCACCGTCGCTGTTCATCTTGTCGGCAGCTGCTGCAAAGTGAAAACCCCGAACTAGATTCGTAGAGACGAGATAGGGAACAAATCATGAAAGAAACACAAGAAGAATCATGTATGTTTGTGTTGTAATAGGGTAAACAGGCAGGCTGTCGTTCAACTTACGTAGGCCATGCATGTCAAGCTATAATACCCGATGAGGGAGCTGCTAGCCACAGGCGGGAGTAGCAGATGAGTGTGGCGCAGAACCAGCCGACGCCACACGCGGCTGGTCAGCCTTCATCAATCTCCGTTGCAATTGAATCAGGCTGAACGCTTGATGTTCAACTTTTCCGCAAGTTACTCGACCCTCCTCCCTCATACCACCACACACAACATGGAGACCCCCGAGGTGCCCCAGGACGCGCTCCAGCTCAGCGCGCTCGCCTCTCAGAATGCTGTCGTTTCGAGGACTTTATTCACGCATGCCCCGGAGAGACCGCCGGCGAAGCGACAAAAGTTCGACGACGCGTCCGAGGACCCCATCATGAAGCGACGATTTCGCGCCGAGTACGCCGCCGTCGAGACACTACCGCCGTCGCTTGCCGCCAAGATGCCAACGAAGCAACCCGGGAAGAAGGCGGCGAAGCCTGGAGCGCCCGCCCGACCCGCCATGAAGCTCCTCGAGGGTGCAGCACCTGGGTCAGCGGCGGCCAAGGCCGAGAGCACGCCGCAGAACATGAGCCTGACAACAAGGGGCGCGCCAGCGCTGCAGCAGGCGAAGCCTGAGTGGCACGCGCCTTGGAAGCTGATGAGGGTCATCTCGGGCCATCTGGGCTGGGTTCGGAGCTTGGCCGTCGAGCCGGGCAACAAGTGGTTCGCCAGCGGCGCTGGTGACCGGACCATCAAGATCTGGGACCTGGCGACAGGCTCTCTCCGGCTGACCCTCACCGGACACATCAGCACCGTGCGCGGCCTCGCCGTCTCGCCGCGCCACCCGTACCTCTTCTCGTGCGGCGAGGACAAGATGGTCAAGTGCTGGGACCTCGAGACCAACAAGGTCATCCGCCACTACCACGGCCATCTCAGCGGCGTGTACACCCTGGCGCTCCATCCGACGCTGGACGTGCTCGTCACGGGCGGCCGGGACGGAGCCGCCCGCGTGTGGGACATGCGCACTAGGAGCAACATACACGTCCTCTCGGGCCACACCCAGACCGTCGCCGACTTGGTCTGCCAGGAGGCCGACCCCCAGGTCATCACGGGCTCTCTCGATTCCACCGTGAGGCTGTGGGATCTCGCGGCGGGCAAGACCATGGGCGTGCTCACCCACCACAAGAAGGGCGTTCGCGCCCTGGCCACGCACCCTTCAGAGTTTACCTTTGCCACCGGCAGCACTGGCAGCATCAAGCAGTGGAAGTGTCCCGAGGGCGCCTTCATGCAGAACTTTGAGGGCCACAATGCCATCGTCAACACCATGAGCGTCAATGAGCAGAACGTCTTCTTCTCTGGAGGTGAGCAACAGCAGCAACATTGATCCATCCATCCATATGATGACCAAACTAACCACAACTGGCTATAGGCGACAACGGCTCCATGAGCTTCTGGGACTGGAAAACCGGTCACCGCTTCCAGTCTCTTGATACCACCGCCCAGCCTGGCTCTCTCGACGCCGAGGCCGGCATCATGAGCTCGACCTTTGATCGATCTGGTTTGCGTCTCATTTGCGGCGAGGCCGACAAAACAAGTAAGTCGTTATATATGGAACTGTGTCATTGGTAATCGCTCTTCCCAAGATTTCCTAACATGGCTGTGGCAGTTAAAATCTGGAAGCAGGATGAGACTGCGACAGAGGAGACGCATCCCCTAGACTGGAAACCGAGTCTGGCTCGACGGAAGTTCTAGACGGCCAGAGAAGATTGGCACATCTAAAGGCGTGGGGGATACTTGTTCAAGGACGACGCCCCATCGTGCGTGGGCCTTCTATTATTACATCTATTATACACCGATACCCAAGGCTTTCAGCTCTCCGTCGTCGCGGAGAGCCATCTTTACTTCATCGTCTGCAATCGACAGACGGAGCTTGCTCGACCTCTCCGCACGCTGAGCCTCGAGATTGATCAGGCCGGCGGCTACTAATTCAAGCGCTGCGGTGTGGATATGGCCCGGCCTGGCCATGGGCCGCTGTCCGCCAGCCTGCGTGCCTTTTGGGCCGTTGTTGAGCACCGCCGCCACGCCTGGGAGCGCTGGCGGGGCTCGGAGGATGGCCCGATGTATCTCATCCAGTGTCTCGCCGAATGTCGTCTCGGCGAGGCCTGTCCGCCGGATGCGCAGCAATAGAGCTGCCATGAGGAGCTTGGACACGAGGGGGAGACTGCGGAGGTGTTGTTGGATGGGGTTGGTTGTGGCCTCGTTGATGGCCTTCTTGATGGTGGCAATAGTGACGCGGCCGGCGCCCTTTGGCTGGCCGTGTGATTTGCTCGGGGTGGTGGGATCGCCTGGAACGTCCGCCTCGGCGAGCTCGACTGCTCGACGGCAGATGTCGAGGGCTCTTCGGGCGTCGCCGCTGACCGCCGCAACTTTACGACTAGCAAATTGGATGGCGTCCGGGTCTACAATGTTTCCGGATACTCCTTCTAACCGTGACTGAATGATTTTCATGAGCTGTTCGTGGTTGTAGCCAGGGAAGGTAATTCTCGTGAGGCCTGTGCCTGTGTGAGTGGGAAAAGGACGTGAGAGATAGCGTACCGCGGGTGGATGACATACCTAGGCGACTGCTAATCTTGTTGCTGAGCGTTCGCTCTGGAAGATCCATGGTGTTGGCAACCGCGAGAACAATCAGGCGACTGTGCCGCAGAGTAGGCCAGTTGAAGAAGTTGTACATGACAGCCTGGTTCTTGGTGACCAGCTGGTCAAGCTCATCCATGAGCACGACACAAGGGATGCGGCGCGGACTAGGATTGCTGAACTCTCGCTCCAAGAGGTCGAGAGCCTGGGCCGGACTAGCCCTCTGGCCCTTGAGTGCCTCCCAGAGAAGCGTGTACGACTGGTGAGGATCTGTGATCTTCATGCCGTTGATCTCGACAAAGATGAAGTCGTCCAGTTCATCCGAGCCAACGGTTTCCTCGAGCCGCGAGATGACCTCGCGGACTGTCGCCGTCTTGCCGGTTCCTGGCGTGCCCGAGATGTAGATGCAGTTACCGGTGCCGTCTGAAATGGCGGCTTCGAGATGAGAGTAGACGAGAGAGAATTCCCCCTCTCGACAGGGGAGGCTGGTAGGGACAGACGAGACGTGCAAGCGGGAACGGGCTATCTGGAATGACGAGGATTCGATGCGGCTGGGCGATAGCTTGCGGGTGGCGAGAGGCGTGAACTCGAGCCTCTTGCTGGTGCTCCTGTATCCTCTGGTCAGCATAGGAGGACAGATGGCAGGCGCTATCTTGCCAACCTCTTAGTGCGGGACCCTGGTTCTGCTTGGCTCCTCCGAGACGTCGGTGTAGCCACGGTTGAGCCCCGTCCCGTCTTGGTCGGGGTCTGCGGAGGATGATAGGCAGCTTCGGCGGGGGAGGGACTTCGGGCCTTGTGACGGCGGCGGGTGGCCTTGGTGCCATTCTTGATCATGTCCATCATGGAAAACAGGTCTTCCTCGCCGCGGTAGATTTCCTCCCAGACGAACTCATCGGTGTAGGTTGCGGTTCGAGTGTTGCAACCTCGACGACAGACGAACGCCTTGCCATAGTCGGGGTGGTTGCGGGGGATGCGGTTCTGGGGATGCCTGGCGAGGAATGCGTCGAGGGAGGTGACCTTGGCTTTGCCGTTGATGGAGGCCAGGGGGTTGATGTCCCATGACGGGGAGATGTAGAGCTCGTTCTAGGGGGGGTTAACTGGGGAAACGCTCTGGATAAATGTTTGTTTGTTTTGGCATCGCAAATAAAGACACATACCCAGTAGTAGTCTGATCGCTTCTTGTCCCTGTTCCGGATCTCCTTTTCGCTGGAAAACCACATGAAGTTGGCAGCCTTCTCCCCCTCGCCGTCGTCCTCGACAAACTCGCAGATGAGGGCAACCCAAGCCTCGTTGGACCCATCCGCCTTGAGCATGACGATGTCTCCGATACCGCACTCGAACTGGCCCGCCCTCGCGCCGACGATCCTGTCGCCCGTCACTTTCCTCCGCTTTCGATCGCTCTGCGGCTCATCGCTCCTCTCTGCCGTCGGGGTCGAGTTGTAGATCCATTCCCAGGCGAGTTCGTCGTTGGCGAGCTCATCGTCCGAGTCGCCGGCGGCGGCACCCAGTAATTGGCGCCTGCTATTTGCTGTTGAGGTGTTGGGCGCCATATGGTGATATTGTCGTCGTTGGTGACAAGCAACAAGCTTGAACAATTTACGCGTCTACCCAGGGGGAGACGCGACAGAGCTGAGCAGATGGTTGCTAGGTCGCATGCATGTAGCCGTGATTTGAAGTTATGCGGGTTCTTGCATCGATAATGGTATGTCTGGAAATATAAGACTGCATCCTGAATTTACATCCATATCTATAGATGACATTTGGTAACTCTTGTCATCTGATTGATGCGTTTATCTTTTTCTCAGGAACTTTGTAAGCTAATCGATTCACTGACTTGGTAGAGCGTGTAGATATCGCTGGAATGCTACTACGGCTGCAGTTAACCGTAGGTATTACCTTGAACCTGTGGGTTTCCAGGTACCTAATGGTAGTGATTCTGAAATGGGGTCCTGGCAGATATGCTTGCCTTCTTTTGTGGATCTCTTCTTGTGTTTGCTGTTGCAAATCCACGGGAATATGTCAAACATGTATACCTAGGTAATTACCGCCCACTTGCCATGTATGACCATCGGACGGGAAGCCCTACCTTACCTAGGCGGACAGCCACCCGCAGTGCCAGCCCTACCTCCTGCTCAAACCTGGCACGACGAGAAGGTCTGTTTGCCTGAATGCCTAGGGCTTAGGTAAGTTACAACGGTGACTTGGAAATCAGGCAGACAGCCTAAGGCTTGAAGCCTGGGCAAGGTGGGCATGGGTTCTTCTCTTTCGCATATACAGATCACAGATCACAGAGCCCTTTTTTGCTATTGAACATCAACTCCTTTGTTTCTCTTGGAAAACCCGACGCCTTCGCTGCTCGCCAGTTCCTATCTAGGTCTCAGTTCTCCATCTCAACCCCCCCTCCACCCCCATAACCTTGACAAGGCAAACCTCGACCACTATGCATCGCAGGGCGAGAGGGAATGCGGCTTTCACCGCAAAGAAAGGACCCCCTGGCACAAAGAAGCCTGCGTCGTTTGCCAACACAAAAGAGGATCATATGCCGACAGCAAAGTCCATCCTCCAGCATAGAGAAGACAAGGTCCGCCAGGCCGAGGATGAGGAATATCTTGGGCCCCCTCCTCCCGACAGAAGCCTGATTCAGGTGAGCCAAGCAAGCTGGAACGCCGTTTTCGAACCGGGATATGCTAATATGAGGGCGAAAGTTGACGCATGTTATTCCGGGAGAGCACATGTTGCCCACTGGACTAGACGAACCAGGGGCTCTCGACGGTATTCGCAGGACGTACAAGGTTTACATAACCCGTACGAAGCCAAACGTGTTCGACATCCGATGCGATTCGATTTCTCGTCTACAGCAAGCACTTCATGCCATCAACTGGGCCATTAGAGACATGCGTTTGTCCAACGAGCATTCCACCGTTCAGTTTCTGGTGCAAAAGCCGACCAATGCCGTCACGACCGACATGATCAGGGCCGAGCTCTCCAAGCGGCCTCATTTCATCTCACCGAGCCCACACCCCGTCAGTAACGCCTCGGCGATGGATGACCATCTGCAACAACTTGCCTCCACTTTGTCCTCTTCGGCTGAAGGTTTGATGGCGCTGAACAAAAGTCTGAAGTTGCGCGTCAACTTTGGACATCTGAGAGTCGAAAAGAGAAAGAAAGGATCGCAGGACGAGATCACATACGAGAACTTTGTCAAGCTGATGAACATGTACTCTATCCGGGGCGGTGCTAGCTTTGACACTAGGTGAGCAGTTTAGAGCCATCTGTGCACACAAACGGGATCTAACGTGGACAAGCCTACACGATGCAGACAAGGCAGAAGAGCTGCTGAGGTACCTCGTCGGACCAGATGCGCTTATCTGCAATGGCCCGGAGAGCTTGAAGCGAAGCTGCGAGGTGACCATTGCCTCCCAGGGCAAGGAGATCACGGCCAATGCAGACGACATCCAGGGCCAAAAGATGCAGCTCTCCATGGTTAGAGCTTGCAAACCCGAGAATTGGGGACGTTTAAACTGGACGGTTTCTGCCCCCGATATGTAAGTTGCGGCCTCTAGGAAGCAACCCTCCCCCGCCACTGACTCTCTCTGCTATGCAGGAAATACGACTGGAACTTTCGGGTGGATGCGTGGGATAAGATGGATGTCCCAGCGGAATTCAACGATGTTGCTCAAAGAGTGTGGCTCGTCTCAAACACGGCAGAGGACTCTCTCCTCCACGTCCCGTCCATCAACACGGCCAAGCTTGCAAACCTCGAAGATCAAATTGGTGAAATCCGAGTGAAATCCTCGGCAACGATTCCATACAAGGACACGCCCTACGTTCTCGAGGTAAATGTCACCAAGGCATTAAGAGGAGTGCGCGCAGGGGCAAATCCAGTGGTTACTTGGGGTGTTGAGCTATACGCTCCTCATTGGGACGAGAGCGCCAACCACATCAGTGGTGGCCGGAGAGATTGGGGCAAAGGACTGGAGAATATTTGGTCGGATGACGGCCCACATGTCAAATCCAGGCTCGGGGGCTTTTTCCGAACCATCTTGGAAGTCCAAGTCCACTTGAACAGAGCGCATCCCAATGTCGCCGCCTCGCTGTAGCGGGCGCGTGAGGGCATTCGCGGGCCATCTGGGAATCTCCCCTTGGCCCCTGCTCACCGAGCTACCGTCTATTTTTTCTTTCTCTCAAACGCAACATGAGGGCGCTACTGGTTTCTCGCGTCTTCACGCCTGCTGCTGGCCGGCCTGTCCCTGAGCAGCCATGATCTTTTGTCTCAGAACTAGTTCGTGATCTCGTTAGAGCCGTATGTAGCTGGTTGCGAATAAGGCAACGCTTACCTTCCTCGATGGTCCGGGCATTCGTCTGTTTTCGTTGCACAATAACCTCGAGATCCTTCAAATTGTTTCCGAGCTCCTCAACCTTGCTCTCATAAAACTTCTCGGCAGACTTGAGTTTCTGCACGACAGCCGGTCAGTCAGCCGATCACCTTTTCTGGACTAGGACACTACCCGCCTTTTCTACCAAGAAGCCCGTTCCAACGTCGACCAGGACAGTATCAGCATCTGAGAGCTCTCCACGAACGTATAGCGAGTTGGTCAGAGGGACGAGGACCGAGTTTGCGCCTACAACATGTCAGGAATCTGGTCGGTCGCCAGTTGCTCGAGGCTCCTCCGCTCAGTCGAAAACTAGGGAGGAGACGGGCAGCCGTCGAAAGGGTATGTGTAAATCGCACCTTCGGGGGCGGCAGCTCGGCTCTGGACGCATCGAAGACATTCTTTGAACTTGTTCTGGGCTCCGTGGAGCTGCGCGAACGACGTGGTCAAGTGCTCGAGCTCCTCGTCAAGCTGCTTCTTGACCTGGGCGAGCTGCTGGGGCTCGAGAGTGTCGAGATTGACTGCGGCGCGGAAAGAAGCAAGTTAGCGTGGTCACCAAGGGGGATAAAGTAAAGAAGAAAAAAAAAGGGAAAAAACCCACTCGTCTCTTGTTTTCCAGCCATGTTGGGTTGTGGGTGCTGCTGCGCAAGTCGTCGTCGGAGCAGAGACCAAAAGCCAAGGGTCTTGATTGCCCCTCCAGGTTTTCGGGTTCATGAATATTATACAACGTGGGGTTGTTGCATCCTACTAACGGGGGACGGTTTGCCCAACGCTCACAAACACGACAACGCTCTCATAAATCTCTCGATGATATTGACCAATACAACATGGTAATGTACATGTCGTGGGTCGATTTCGGTGTCGACACACAAGGTATATATAGTGTACACGTGCTCCATAGTGCTCTAGATAGTACAACAGAAGAACAGCTCTCCTACAGTCTATCCAACAATCTCGAGATGAACTTGGGGAGCGCTTCAACACCGACATTCTCCTTGACAGAGAGGCGCCTGCATTGAACCTCGCAGGCGCCCTTTTCTTTGAACGCCTTGCCCAGGACCACCACGACCGGATACCCAACCATGTCAGCGTCGTTCATCTTCCAGCCAAACGACTGCTTCCGGTCGTCGAGGACGACGTCAAAGCCAGGCTGTGCGCCGCTGCCGGCCACAAGCTTGTCGTATATCCCGAGGGACTCGTCGGCCAGACCAGGGGTGGGGATAATGGCCACCTCGAAGGGAGCAATGGCTCGCGGCCAGTTCAGTCCGCGCTCATCAGCCAGAACCTCTGCCACGGCACCAAAGACCCTCGAGACTCCCACGCCGTGGCAACCCATCTGGACAGGGACTCTGCTTCCCGGCGTAAGGCCCTCCTTCCTGGCAGCCTCGGGCACTCCTGTTTGCGGGAGCGAGACGCATGCCTCCAGGGGCACCGAGTAGCGAGTTCCAAGGTGGAATGTGTGGCCGCATTCCAAAGCCCGATGGATCTTCAAGACACCCTCTTCGCACCGAGGGCAGCCGTCGCCGTCAGCTATGCGTACTAGGTTCAGTACCTCAGAGGTCCCCGTGCCTCCCACAGTAGAGTGCTCAACCTCGCCAGCCTTGAGACTCTTTGGCAGCAAGGGAAGTTGCTCTCGAAGAGACTCAAAGACCGGGGCAAGCCTGGCGTCAATGATATTGACAACCTGCGGCTTCCCGTTCTCCATTGCTTGGCTCCAAAATGGAAGAGGGTCGTCAATGCTGGTGTCTAGTTCAGGGACGACAGACTTGACCGCATGGAGATTCAGGCCGCCATCGATGGATGGGCCAGAAGGCCGAGGAAACCAAGCGTTGACGAGAACCTTTCGGTCCTTGGAAAGGCCTCGCCACACACGGATTTGAGATGCCGAATACGACCGGGCTTCGCTGCTCGTCGTGGACGGCACACGGGCGGTGGCTACTTCGTCGTTGGCGGTGTAACCGCACGAGTCGCAGTGGACGACGGTATCCTCGCCAACAGCACTTGGTAGATGATACTCATGGCTGCGATCGCCGCCCATGTCACCTGAGCTTGCCTCTGCTACGAGATAGGGCAACTTGAGCTCGGAAAAGAAGGCACGGTATGCTGCAGACACCTCGTGATATGTCTCAATCGCGGCACTGGTCGTGAGATCAAACGTGTACATATCTTTCATGAGGAACTCTCGGGAGCGCAGTAGGCCGTGACGTGGGCGTCGCTCATCTCTATACTTTCGAGCTGTGATTGATGTTAGCCACCCACGTTGAATTTGACTCCCGGGACAAAGGCCGACGGACTGATTTGGTACAGCCGGATAGGCAAGTCTTTGTAAGACTTGAGAGTTCCGGCCACGAGGGTGGTGATTTCTTCCTCGTGCGTGGGAGACAGGATCAGCGGCACCTCCTTGCGGTCGGAGAGCCGGAAGAGCTGTCAAGGTCAGCCGATACCAGACTTCTCGTTGAAGTCCATATCTTTCCTTACCTCTGGTGCAACACTATCTAAGCGATCGCTTCTTCGCCACAGCTCCTCTGAAGAAATAGTAGATAGGGAGAGCCGAGATGCACCTTTCGAGGGGTAGCGACGGTCAGCATTCGCACTTGCTTTAGCTGGTGGCTGGAGGGAACAAACCAACGGAACGCATGTGCTTATCGAGCAGCTTTTCTACCTTGTCCTGGACACGCAGCCCAAGAGGAAGCAGTTGAAATATGCCCGAATGAGCCTGCGGGCGGCACCGTGTTTAGCAAGGGTTGCCCTCTAGCAATGGGAGCTGGTTCAGACAAACCTGGCGCAGAAAGCCACCTCGGATGAGCTTTCCGTGGCCGACTGGAACCCAATTAGCTTCGTTCTCATAAAAAAAAAACAAGCAATTGACCTCTCACACTCGTCACAGCTGGCCGCAATACCGCCAGTTGGCACCCAAATCGTTGATAGGGTGGAGCGAGGCTGCTCAACTCTGGCTATGCGCGAGACTGAGAAAGCTCTCAGCTGGGGAATCACAGGGTTCCTCCGCGAGACGCCACCTCTCAGGTGGTATAGTCTCGGTGAAATCATGACTATTATTAAGCCGTGGAGTCTTGAAAGAACTCAACGCATGCTAGTATCATTGCCGCGAAAATGGTTTAACCAAAGACAGTGGAGATCTCTGCCGCTGAAAGCCGCGGGCTGTCTTGCCGCTGCTAGACGCGATAAGCGCAGGGGCGCATGCAGGAAGGTGGGGCGGGGCGCCTCTGGAAAAATGCACCTACCACCCAAGAAAAAAAAGTTCGAGAGGTCTTGGTCGCATTCTCAAGGAAGCCCTTTCCATCCTGATTTCATCAAACTTCACATACCTTCAGCAAACATGGCCAAGCCTCACAAGAAGGGAAAGGGTAGCCGGAACTCACAGGGTTGCCCAGGACTTGACGAGAATTCTCTGAATAACTTGACGTCCACTATTGACAAGAAGCTGAATTCCAACGACCACAAGCGCAAGCAGCCCCCAACAAAGGCTGCAGGCAACCAGCGCCAAAAGAGGCAGCGGAATTCCGAGAGCTCCTCTTCCGAGAAGAAGAGCTCTAAAATCGACAATGACGATCTCTTGGAGGAAATCAAGGCTCTTGGTGGCGATGAGCGCGACCTGGAACTCATCCAGGATATCGACTCGGAAGATGAAGCCTACGCCCAGGACTCCAAGGACTCCAAGGCTGTCGATAAGAGCCTGAAGGATGAACTAGCCGCCTTCTCCAAGCAGCTCGGCTTTGCAGAGGTTGAGATGAGCGAAGCAAGTGACCAGGATGAGGATGAGGATGAGGCAGAGGAGGAAGAGGAAGAGGAGGAGGCCGACGACGACGAGTTTGAGGAGGAAGAGGAAGATGACGGAGAGACAGCTGAAGCCAAGGATCCCACCACTAAAAAAGTCGGCAGCTTGGTAAGTCAACGTGACGCGTCGGTGGCGTTTCTGACGGCTAACAGTAACGTAGTCCTTCGAACCCAGAGCAGATTGGCATGCTGCAGAGCTCCGAAAGCTCCCAGGACCGATCACTGACGAGCCCGGCTCCTACAAAGGATCCATCGAGTCTTTGAAGCAACATGCTCAAACCCTCTTGGAGGAGGACGCCACCAAATACAGGGGCACCCTTTTTGCTTCGTCCTCGCACAAGTTCTTGTCGACCATCATGTCTTCCGGTACCCTTACTGACAAGGTCTCTGCTCTCACCCTCGCCGTCCAAGAATCCCCCGTCCACAACATCCGGGCCTTTGATGCCCTGATGAACCTCGCCTCCAAGAAGAGCCGAGGACAGGCTCTTGGTGCTATCGGCGCGCTTGTCGATTTGCTGGGCCCCGGCGCCTTGTTGCCTGCTGATCGCCGTCTCCGCACCTTCCACACCCAGCCCGGCCTATTAGGCGCCATGCAACGGAATCCTGGGAATTCGTGGAGCCCTGGCAGGCCGTTGCCCGGCAAGATCATGCCTGCCCATCTGATCGCCTGGGCTTACGAGGATTGGCTCAAGGAGACTTACTTCCGCCTCATCCAGTTGCTCGAGTCTTGGTGCTCAGATGAGATTGAGTACTCCCGTACCCGTGCTCTCGACTTCGTCTATGGCCTTGTCAAGGAGAAACCAGAGCAGGAGTCCAATCTGCTTCGATTGCTGGTCAACAAGCTTGGTGACCGAGACCGCAAGATTTCGTCTCGCGCCTCATACCTTTTGCTTCAGATGCAGAACTCGCATCCTGGCATGAAACCAATCATTGTGCGGATGATTGAACAGGAGATTCTGCTTCATCCTTCCCAGGACCACCGCTCAAAGTACTATGCGATAAACACTCTCAACCAGACGATCTTGAGCACCAAGGAGCCCACTCTGGCCGAGTCCCTGATGCGGGTTTACTTTGAGCTTTTCACCATCATTCTCAAGACCGACAGTCTCGGAATTTCTGCGCCCACTGATTCAAAAACACCCAAAGAGGCGGAGGAGAATGAGGATGGCAAGAACAATGTGGGCAGAAGACCTCGCAAGCCGCGCGGCGGCAAGTCGACAAAGCCCACTGTCTCGGAACCCGAGACAGAGGCTGCTGATAAGCTTGTATCAGCCATTCTGACTGGTGTCAACCGTGCGGCGCCTTTCATGGTCGGCAATGAAGCGAGGTAGGTCATCATGGTCTTTCCCGGGGATCTTTGGGAGCTCGGCTGACGCTTTGAACAGTATGGAATCACATCTCGACACCCTCTTCAAGATTGCGCACTCGGCCAACTTCAATACCGGCATTCAGGCACTCCTTCTGATCCAGCAGATCTCGTCTTCAAGAAACCTCGCAAATGATCGATTCTACAGGACCCTCTACGAGTCTTTGCTAGACCCAAGACTAGTGACCTCGTCAAAACAGGCCTTGTACCTGAACCTGCTTCTCCGTGCGCTCAAGAATGACGTGGACAGCCGCCGAGTCAAGGCGTTTGCGAAGCGTATGCTTCAGATTGCGGGCCTGCACCAGCCTGCCTTCACATGCAGTCTTCTCTATGTCATCGGACACGTCCGCGAGACATTCCCTGATCTTTCGACCTTGCTGGACGAACCAGAGGAGTCCATCTTTGACGACCAACCCGCGGACCAGAGGCGTGTATATGATGGCCGGAAGAGGGACCCTGAGTACAGCAACGCCAACCAAAGTTGCTTGTGGGAGGTGGTAAGTAACGCTTTCGACGCCCTGCACAAAAGACATCAAACGTGCTAACAGCTGCCCAGATCCCTCTGCAGGACCACTACCACCCTTCAGTTACAGTTTATGCGTCGTCGGTGGTGGCGCGCAACGAGAAGGCGCAGAAGCCGGATCTCGATAGCCACTCACTCATCCGGTTCTTGGACAAGTTCGTCTACCGAAACCCCAAGGCAGGCGAGGCATCCAAGGGTGTGTCCATCATGCAGCCTCTCCGAGCGGCCAAGGACGTTGGCGACATCTGGCTGGGAAGCAGGGGTCCTGGAGCGGCCACAACATCTGTCAACTCGGCTGCGTTCTGGAAGAAGAAGGTGGAGGATGTCGCTGCCGACGACGTCTTCTTCCATGAGTACTTCCAGCAGGTCGACAAGGAGGGCAAGGAGGCCAAGGGCAAGAAGAAGGCATCGACAGGGGAGGATGACAAGGATGATGACGGCCAGGAGGACGAGATCTGGAAGGCTTTGGTGTCGACACAGTCAGGCGTTGACCCTGATGGTGAGGGATCCGATGTCGGCTTCGATCTCGACGATTCGGACATGGCCTCGGACTCAGGATCGTCGCTGGCCCTGTCTCTGGATGGCGACATGGGCTCAGACGACGACGACGACATGAGCGTCGATATCGAGGGTTCAGACGACGACGGCGACGTTGGCGGAGCGATGCTCAGCGAGGACGAGGAAGGATTCGAGGTCAGGGAGGTCAAGAGCGAAAAGCCCAAATCGAGGCGCAAGCAGCTCAAGGAGCTCCCGATGTTCGCGTCGGTGGACGATTATGCGGAGCTTCTTGCGGGGGAAGAGGACATGTAGTGGATGTGGAAAAAAGCAAGAGAATCGATTCTTCATATTTACGGCAAATTAGATCTTGGCTCTGGAGTAGAAAAAGGCAAGACACGCCACGGCGTAACCAAGCAACACCCCCCCGCCCCCCGAAAGACATTTCTCATTCATTCTTCTCAACCATCTACTTTCATGTCAATTCCCCTAGGTGTCGAACCACTCAAGCTCGTCGTCCTTGGTAAAGACGGCGCGGTACGTCTTGCCGCCGCTCGAGTCCTCGCGCTCCTCGGTATGGATGCTGTGAAGCTTGGCCGGGTCGTCGCCGCCGCCGATGAAGGCGCGGAAGTGGACGTAGGCCGGGCCCGAGTCGGGCATGGCAGGGATGCGAAGCTTGCCAAAGAGATGGATGCCGTAGGCCGAAGTGGCGACTCGCACGCTGACGAAGTCATCGGGGCCGAAGCCTGCGAGATCGTGGTCTGAAAGGTGTTCCTGAATGCGAAGCTGTCAAAGAGATTGCTCCGATGAAGAGGGGGGGGGGGTTCGGTTGTGGAACTCACAACGGCAGCAAAGTACTCGGGCTCGTGCTCTACAGAGTTCGTGCCGTGTTAGTCTGTGATTTTTTGGAGCAACAAAGGCTCGAATCTATCTCACTTGAATGATCATGGCGCAGGTGAACGAGGTTCTTCTTGAGCTCTGGGAGGATCTCGTTGAAGGCAACGATGGAGTCCTCCTTGGGAGGATGGGCAGGGCCCAGGTCGACTGTTTCGGCGGTGGCCTGTGAACGGGAGTAGTTTAGAGATGTGGTTCAGCGCCAGGGATGGATAACTATACCATTGTGATTGTGAGTGATGATTTCGCTTTCAAGCGTAGCTGATCTATTAGAGAGTGGAATAATGTCTGTTCTCACTGGCAGCAAGTGGAAGCTCGAAATGGCCCTTTTATGAAAGAAGCCCTCCTCTCGCTGCACCAGGCAATCCAAGGAAGCACGAATGTCGTCAGCGGGGGTTGATCACCTCCAACTTACAAGGTCTCGCGGGCTTGTCCAGAGATGCTGGTTGGGTGGAACCCACGTCACAGGCACAGGACCCCCCCGGAAAGGGCTTGGAGGCTCATAGACAAAAATGCCGGTGCGGTGGCACGGATCGACATAAATGTAGAGCCATGTATCGCAGCTATCGTCCAACAGAAGAGGGCATTTTATTTTGGCGGCATTCTCCTATTTATGGCAGCCAGCACTCTTACACCAGACCGCTTCCAGCCGCTCGTTGTGGCTGACCAACCGCTGGAGGCAACCTATCGGAACAAAATACAGAAAAAACCGAGGTACATCTCGGGGGTCGACGACACCGATAACCAATCTTATCAAAGGCCGAGGGCGGCGCATCCTCAACAACATTTTTTTTTCTTTGTTTCTCCCGCCATCTCTTGTAATCCTCCAGACAGGCCGGAAAGAGCCACAATGTTGTCCCAACAACTTGGTCGCAATGGGCGTCTCACAGCGCAAGCGGTGGTCAGGCGACTGGCTCGCCCAGCCCAAGCCCGCTCTTATACAGCACCGGGTAAGTTTGTCTCCGTCCAAGGGGGGGAAGAAGGCGGAGGAGAAGGAAATGAATCTCCCGGTGCTGACAAGATGATGTGGTTGCAGCGTCGCAAGCAGCGGGAGGCGCATTCAAGCGAGCAGCCGGCATGCTGCTCGCCGGTCTGACGGCCAGCACGGCGGGAGGGTTCGGAACATGGTACACGATGCACTCGAACGGCATGGGCTTCCACTCGGACGAGGAGAGCCTCCGGCGGTTCGTGGCCGACATGGACGAGGCGCGCATGGTGGAGGAGACGATCAACAAGCATCCCTTGGTGGCGGAGCTGCGGGCGAACCCGGGGCTCACCGAGTCGCGGCCGCACATGAAGATGCCCGTCTCGTACCGGAGCCGGAGCCTGACAGGCGGTGCGCTCATCGGCGAGGGCAAGATGCCCGTGCCGCCGTACGCGTGGGTCGCCCCCGAGGGGAAGCAGCTCGTGTCGGTGGCCTACGTGGGGGATGACCTCTGCGGACACCCGGGCATCGTCCACGGCGGGTTCCTGGCCACCATGCTGGACGAGGGCCTGGGCCGGTGCTCCTTCGGCGCCCTGCCTCACAACATCGCCGTCACGGCCAACCTGAACGTGGACTACCGCAAGCCTACCCCCGCGGGGAGCTTCCTGGTGCTGAGAGCCGAGACCACAAAGGTCGAGGGCCGCAAGGCCTGGGTCAAGGGTCACATCGAGCTGCTGGCCGAGCCGGGCGAGAAGCCCACCATCCTGGCCGAGGCCCAGGGGCTGTTTATCTCTCCCAAGTATGCTGCGGTAAGTGCTCAGGTCTTGAGATGATGGGTTTTCTCGGTGCTGATATGACGAGAGCAGATGATGCCCCAGATTGGTTAGAGAGAGAGAGAGAGAGAGAGAGAGAG
>JABFEP010001151.1:0-12492 GCA_013618265.1 Fusarium albidum
GCGGGATGTTGGTCGGAGGGGGGTGATGAGGCGCATTGTGAGTTGGGATTATGGATGATGAACGATTATGTCTGATGGTGTTTCTAATGGATGATTCTGATGGACTTGGGATATGCTTTGCGTTGCGAGATGAGCGTAAGTAGAGCTGATGGGATGGTGACGTCAGGGGGATGACATCACTGACGACGCAACACAACGGGATGCGACCTTGTGTAATTGGCTGGAAATGTTGAAACGGGGGTATAGATTGACGTGATTTCCGTAAAGTACACTAGATCTTATCCCCATACTTTGGCGGCTCACCCCTGGGGACCTCCCACCCCTGACGAAGCTCCACGTCGCTATCGCTCCTACCACGCAGCAGCTGCTTCCCCTTCCTTCTAGAGAACCTCTTCTTCACCATGGCCACCAGGCTCGGCATGTCAGAGTGGCGATCCGTCATGATCCTTCCCGGGTGGACGAGGACAAACGCCAGCAGCGCGAGGAACATGGGCACCGCCTCGAGGACGTAGAAGAATGCCTCGTTGGCGGCTACCGGGCTGTCATCCTGCTCAACGCCCCCCGAGAACTCGACCAGGCGGTAGACGACGCGGAGCGAGACCATTGCGAGCGAAAAGTACAGGACGCACAGCAGCGTGCCCCAGTCTGACCCGAAGAGGGTGGCTCCCGGCCTGTGGCTCTGCCGCTGGAACTCGATGCACATGACGAGGAGGGCGAGGATGAAGAACTCCTGGAGGGCGATGCCGCCCGTGTAGATGTTGATGGCGTTTTGTAGCTGCTCGGGGGGTGATCCCGGAGTGGCCATTGTGGTGCCTACGAGCTGGACGATGAAGCATGTGGTGATGAGGACGAGGAATATGACGGAGAGGACGATGGCGGGGATGTGCAGGATGGATCGGGAGGGGAGGAAGTAGTAGGTCATTCTGGCGAGGGACATGCACGCAAATGCGTTGAGCCCTGTCAGTGGTCAGTTATGATCAGGAGTGGGAATTGGGGGACCTACAGATTGGTGCGAGGAGGATGAGTATCTGGAATACTAGGTATACACCCGTGGACTGCTGATGCCTCGTGCTGATGGCCCTGAACACAAACGCCATCATCTCCCAGATGCTGGCCATGATGATGACCCAGCACCATTTCTGAAAAGTCAGTATTCATTATACTAGGATGGATGGTGGACGCACCCTTCTATACCTGGCAGCCTGCCACACGTGCACGCCCGTCACACCCGCAAACAGGATCGCAAACGCCGCAGCCGCCGCAAAGCTCGGGTAGTAGCCGAATAGGGCGCCGCACGTGCCCGGGGGAACGTGGCCGTTGGCGTCGGGCTCGACGGTCCGGATGCACGTCGGGTAGGCGACCTCGATGGTCTTTGCCGGGATGGTGACGTGGTCGTCTGTCACGCCGTCGACGACGACGAGCTCTGTCGTGGTGAAGTAGCCGGTGGGGGCAGTAGTGGTGGTTGTAATATCTGCTGAGCGGGCGATGAGGGTGGGGGGTGCGGTCTGGGTTGCGAGGGCTGCGCAGCCGGATACTAGGAGGAGGAGGAGCATTTTGGAGAAGAGAGTGAGGAATATGATGAGAATCTGTTTAAAATTCCTGTAATAGATGAGATCTCTTATATCAATGACTTCGCACTCGTTGCGCATCTAAATGCGAGCGGACCAATCACGGTGGCCAATTCCAACCGGGGTGAGCATCTGAGATGGGGACTCTCTCGGTGTTGCCCCTGCAGAGCAGGGGTCTTGTTTCGGTCTATTCTAGGCATTCTCGTAGGGCTGGATTCTGCCTCATCCACCCAACGGTCTTGCATCAAAGATTATTCACTCGCTACGTACACACACTTCAGTCCTTTAGTCCTTCACTCGCTCGCAAGCGAGCTGTACATGTTGCCGTGCCCCGACAGGTACCCCCTCCGGTGGTCCTCCTCGGGTCCCTGTTCCTCCCCCCGAGGAACGAGATCCTCAATGGCCCACGCGATCCTCTCGGCGCCGACCTTTGCGCCCCCGAGGTTCGGCGCCGCGGGCCCCAGCCTCAGGGCAGCCAGCCTCCCCATCATGAACAGCGGCACGTCGTCGCTCCACATGAGGTCGTCGTTGATGCAGGGGAACCCTCCTCGGCCCTTGATCGGGTGCTTGTCCAGGATGGTTCTCAGGTAGGGGAGGGCCTCAAAGTCTGACTGTATGCCCGTCGCAAAGTACATGTAGTCCATCGCGGGGAGTCCCTCGATTGGGGGATCCGTCTTGACTGTCCACATGCCGTCTTCCTCAAACTTTGCGTCGACCAGGCTCGTCTCTGTGAATAGCTCGAGTTTCTTGCCGGCGACATGCTTCTTCAGCCGCTTGTGAAACAACGGCGTGATGCTGCCACCCCCGCGCGCCTCCTTTATGATGGCGAGCCTCTCGTCGTCTGTGTCGGCGGACCAGAACCGCGCCTGCTCGGCGTTCTTGTACTTTCCCATCCACTCGAGGTCGACGTCAAAGTGCTTGACCCGGAGCGGGCCCCGCATCATGTGCCAGACTTTGGTGACCCCCTCGCGGATCGCCAGGTCCGACAGCTGCGCCGACGTCAACCCGCCGCCAATCACGACAACGTTGGTCGGACGCCGGAGGGCGATGCGGTCCTTGACCACCTGTGCGGGGAACTCGGCGATGTGCATGCTGTGGCAGCACGCCTGCGGAAGAGTCTCGGGCATCGACGGCACGCGGGGGATCTCGGCGGCGTTTGCGGGGCCGACGGCGAGGACCACGGTGCGGGCGTACCGGTGCGTCTTGTCCGACGTCACGGTGAAGAGCCTCTCGCCGTCGACCGACACGCCCCTGACCTCTCCGTAGTCGAGGTGCTCGAGGGCCTCGTTGCGGACGAGCTCCGTTCCCAGCTTGTACCGCTCTGCGACCTCTTGGCAGTGGTGAGAGAAGAGTGCCGTGCTGGGTGTGTAGTAGTCGTTTCTCTCCCTGAGGTTGATGGCGATGCCTTCTTGTCTGTCGGGTGTTAATAATGGAAAGAACTCTGACAGTAAGGACTCACCTCTTCCCGCACGCCTGATGCCCCCTGCACTTCTTCTTCGCGTGCTTGCTGATCTCCCTGCCGACGCAGTTGCGTATCTCGACCAGCTCGCCCTCCCTCCCGTTGGCGTACGCGTGCGCCAGCAGGGCGTCCCTGTCGAGAGGGTCCACGTGCCACAGCATCGGGCTGCGCAGGTGCGAGATGCCGTACGTCCCGAAGAGCCTCTTCCAGCGGGCCATCCAGTCGTCGCCGTCTGCGTCGATGACCAGCATTTTATACTCTGGACGAGAGCGACCCTGACGACCCCTCACCTTGCCGCTGCGGGCGTGCTTGAGGGGCATCTTGCTGCCGTGCTTGCTGATCCAGTGGTAGCGACGGTGCTCCTCGTCGGTGAAGAGGGCGGCGGGGGTGTGCTCGCGGAGGCGGGCGGCGATGGAGAGACCGCAGGGGCCGGCGCCCACGATGAGGACGTCGTAGATGTCTGCCATTGTCTGCCAGTTGATGATAGTTGGAAGTGTGATAGTTGAACGGCTCTCTTATGCTGTCTGAGAACCCTTGTGTCTACCCTGATGGGCATTACATCACAGGACATCAGGGTGCTCAGTAAATCGTCTAGAATAGCACTCCCGTCAATGATTCCACTCCGAGTCCAGCGCATGCCCCAACGGCCCCGACGCCGCATAATCCGTCGAGACAAACGCCCTGTCCACCTCGCCCAGCCCCTCGGCGCAGTACTGCAGCGTCTCGGCGATGTCATGCGACCTGTTGAGCGGCGTCTCCTCGTCGAGCAGCACGTCAAACTCTACCCACACGCCGTCCCCGGCATGATACGCCGTCACGTTCTTGAACCCGTCCACCACGGGGGCGAACCTCCACGCCAGGTATATGAGCTTCTTGAGCGTGTGATCATCCGCCGCCTCCCCCGACAGCCTGACCACGTTTCCCACGCACGTGCGTCCCCAGTCGGATATTATAAAGAGCGAGAGGAGGCCCGCCCCCAGGGGATCGAGCCACCATATACCCGCGCGGTGGCCGATGAGCGGGAACAGCAGCGACAGGGAGTTGAACACCACGTCCGTCTTGCAGTCCTGCACGAGGGCCTGGACCTGCGTCGTGCGTATGGGTCTGCACCCGATGCCTATAGCCCCCTTGATGATGATGGTGGCGACGAGGGATGCTATGGCGGGGTAGCTCAGTTCCTCTGGTGAAGTGTCCGGGCTGATGAACAGCCGAGACACGGACTCCTGCAGGATCTGCAGAAACGATATGACCATGATGATGGAAAAGACCAAGATCCCCAGAGGTTCCAGACGGCGTCTACCGACGGGGAACCTCCGCCTCATGGACTGCACCCTCCACAGCACGAGACGGCTCGTCGACCACACTATCAGCGTGCACAGCAGATCCAGCGCAGAGTCCACCAGCGACGCCACGAGCGACAGCGACCCCGTCGTGAACACGGCGAACGCCTTTCCCCCGAGGAGAAGCACGTTGGCCACGACATTGACGTTTATGGCTAACGCAGCCCTCCTGCCTGCCCTCCTCCTCCTGTCCTTCTCCTCGTCGGGCAGCAGCTCCCCAATGTTTCCCTCGACCCTCTGTATGCCTCCGCACCTCTCCTGGTCCCCGTCGTGGTCCGGGTCAGGATTCATCGACTCGAGAACGTCGTCCGCTATGGCCATGACCACGGCGTCCACCTCTAGCCAGTCGTTGAGACGCTCGTTCTGCGCCTCGTAGAACCGCCGCAGCTTCTTGTTCCTCATGCTCCTCAGCTCGGAGTCCGTCTTGCGGTACCGCTCCAGCGCCTGCCTGTCGATGCCGTGGAGCAGGGCCCGCTTGATCTCCCCGCGGCGGGCGTCCTCGAGGGCCGTCCGGGCGGCGTCCTGGAATCGAGCGATGCGGGGTCTGCTGTGCTTGGGGTGGTATCGCCCTGCCTCGAGGTCTTGGTGCCGAGAAGGGTCGTCCTTGGCTTTGGGGTCGCTCCCCCATTGACGTTTGCCAACCATGATGATATGGTGTTGATGATATTGACACGTTTGTTGAAGAAAAATGATGGATTAATAGGTAGGTTATAGAACTTCCGAAAAATAGAAACTAAAGACAAGGAACTTAATCCGACCCGGTCATGACGTAGGTGACGTAAACCAAGGCATCACAGCTGCAAGCCAAACAGCCAGGGCCACTCCACAGTAATCGAGATTTGCATGGGTTGTACGTGGGCCTTTGTTGATCATCGTCAGCTTACGTCTCAACCATTGTATCATTCTTGTCTTGGATTCTATACAGGGGCCATAGCCCGAAACCAGAACTCGCTCCGATAAGGATATCTCAAAGTCGTGTCCAACGCCAACAAGCCCTCTAAAAAGTCATCGCGTCTAATCAACACCCCTCAAGTTCTAGCTTCCGCGGATGGCATTCACAAATCTATGTCCTCTTCCCTCCCGCCGGCCGTCGTTCCGTACGGGGCTCTGCGAGTACGAATCCGTCCGGCCACCGTCGTAGTACGACTCGCCGTCTCCGAGGTTTACCTTGGACGGCCGGGGAGGCGGCGGGGGCGCGTGTCCAGACTGCTCCTGGGACTGCTGGGGATACACGGGCTCCCAGTCGCGGTTGCTCTCCTGCCGGTATGGGTTGTTCTGGTACGCGTCCTGGGGGTTGGCGGGAGGACGGCTGGCCCGCTGCTCTTCGCGAGCCGACCGCTCATCCCGGTTGGAGCGCTCGTCGCGGCTCTCGCGGTTCGTTCGTCGGACAGAGTCCTGGGTGCGAGGCGGAGGCGGTGCCGGCTGCACTGGCTGTGCTGGCTGTGCAGGAAGGAGGCCGCTCTGGGGCGTACCGTTCTGGGGTGCGCCGACCTGGCGACGAGCCACCTGGGGTGACTGGTCCTCCTCGTCTGTGGCAACCTCATCCTCTGGCTCGTCCTCGTAGGCCCTCAGCTCGCTCCGCATCGCAAGGCTGGCGCAGATGCTCCTGGCCTCTTCGATAGCCTTCTTCTGGACTTGGAGTGCCTTGCGGCGATCGCGCGTCTCCTTGTTCTCGGCCGCGATGGCCTCGATGGTGGCGTCTTGCATGCGCAGGATCTCAATAGGATTGAACAGCCGGAGCATGCCCAGGAGGAGGTGCCGCTCGACAACTTGGGTGATGACGTTGCGGGTAAAGATGCGCGCCGTGAGGTCGTAGTAGATGAGCATCTTCTCCAGCACCTCCTCGGCCTCGCTGTACGACCCGCCATTCTCCGTCGCTTCAGCGCGCCACTTCCTCAGCCGCTCCTCGTACTCGGGGTCAAAGGGCTGCACCTCGAGCTCCATGTCGTCGGTGAGGCGGCCGAGCTCCTTGTCGGCGCTCTCGATGAGCTCCTTCATCTTGATCTCGAGGAAGTGCATGCGGAGGGGATCACGCATGCGCATGGGCCAGGCGTAGTCGATGACATCGGCAAGGAACTCGTTGCAGATGACGCTGACATTGTCCTTGTACTCTTGCCCCAGCACAGGCCAGTTCCTCGAGTAGTCCTGGAACAGGATGTACGGCGCTCGGGGGTTGGAGTCGAGAGGCAGTTCGTTACCGCGGATCTGTCGGAGGAGGGGCTCGACTTCATTCTCGGCAAAGTCCTTCTTGGACCGGTCTCCAGCCGCGCCAGCAGCAGGGAGACCCGCGCCGCTCGCAGCGGTGCCATTGGTACCGTTGGCAGCGGCAGCTCCAGCGGGCGGGCTGTTCTGGAACGTCATCTTGCGGCCATGCTGTCGGAACCGGCGTGCGAAGCGCTCGCTCTCCTCGCGAATCCGGGCACGCAGCTTCTGCGAGGGTGTGCCCTTGGGGCTCGACTGTCTGGAGAAGAAGCGCTCGCCAAAGGGGTTCTTGTAGTTGCCGTTCACGGCAGGCGTGACAAGGTTGTTGGAGGCGGTGAAGAGCTCGCCCATCTGGAACCGCATCTCCTCCGGCGTGTCTTTGCCGACACCCATAGCCTTGAGCTGCGCCTCGCAACCGTCCAGGGCCTGCTGGATCTGCCGGCGGAGGGTCTTGACATGCTTGCCGATGTGCCGCTGAAGCTGGGTGCTGAGCTTTGAGCGGAGGGAGCCAATGCCCCACATCTCGGGGGGCAGGGCTGCCCATTTGCCTCGGGTGAAGAACTCGGCCTCGCGGTGGGATCGCTCCTCTGGGGTCTGCCACTGCTCGCCGGGTCCCGGGTTCAGCAGTACGTACCAGCCGAGCTTGAAGTTGTTCTCCTTGTCCTTGTTCATCACGAGCTCGATGAACTTGTCCTCGATGCCGATGCGCTCCGTCATGTCGGGCTTGGTGAGGACGCCGATGGTGCGTGACCCGGTAGGGTCAAAGTGCCGGGCCTTCTTGAGGATGGGAGCCTGGACATAGTCGTTGTTTCCGCCGATGACGGCCAGGATGATGGTCCGGGTGCTCTTCATGTATCGGTCCGAGAGGGCCTCGATGGTCTGGATGTCGGCTTCGGACTGGTCCCGGTTGGCGACGCGGACGAGGCCAGGCAGATCGACGAGGGTCAGCAGCGGCATGTCGGGCCCGCTCTTCTCGACGACGAGGATGTCGCGGGCGGCAAACCGGCCGGGGATGCTCCGGGGGGCGATGAGCTCGGTGGCGTCCCGCATCATGGCGTCAAAGGGCGTGTCGCCCGAGACGTCGCCCCCGTACTGGAGGAGGCGGGCCTGCTCGTTGTAGGGCCGGGTCTTGTCGGGGATGATGGAGACCTTGAGCCTCGTCTCCTTGGCCCGCCGCATGCGGATCTCGGTCGCGAAGCGCGTGCAGGCGCCCGCATCCCGGGGGAAGGGCGTGCCCGTCAGGGCCTCGAGGACGGAGCTCTTGCCGGCGGACTGGTCGCCGACGACGACGATCTGGGGGAGCTTGACATTGTCGAGCTGGGCGAACTGGAGCTTGTCGATGAGGTCCAGCAGGCTGCGCTGCTCGGTGGCGAGGCCTTGGTCGCCCAGGGAGGATTCGATCGAAGGGCGCATTTCTTGCCTAGCGGTGGAGGAGGAGAGAGAGTCAGCAGCAGTTCGCAGGGCGTCTTGGTCGGGCGGGACGACGAACAGAGAGCCCATTCTCTCGCGGGAAGGGACTTTGGGGAATGGCGGAAGAGATCAGTAGCAAAGCAGCTGCCGGTCTAGTTTGATGATATAATGAAGAGAAGAAAAACAGGCTCCGGTCGCCTCGGCGTGCTTGTCATGCGTCTTTATATGAGGCGCTACTTCCTGGTTGCCTCTTGCCTTTTTCTTGGTCCACCGATTTACGCGGCCCGCCAAGCGTTCTGCGACTCATGTCGACTGCGCCACAGCCCAACCAGCCAGCCGCCAGCCAGCCAGCAGTTCCTTTTTCACAAGCGAATAACCCAGCAGAAAAAGGCCAACTCCGAAACGGGGTATTCTAGCAAGTTAACTCGCCACTGGCATTTCCTCAGCATTCTTCTCTCGGTGGCGGGCGTTCTCGCACAAGCCGAGGTGTGGCGCAGCCAACCTGTGGCGGTGCACTTCAACCTCAAACACTGACATCACTCCTTGGGATCGACTTGCGTAGTGGGCCACGTCGCTCAGCAACATCCAATTGCAGGCGCTTTGGCATGAATGACGTACCCCACTACGTGTGCGACACGTCTGCTGGTCAGCCACGGCCACCTACCAGGAAACTGGACAAGACAAGTAAACAGAGAAGGCAGCAATTTAATAAATGGATGCTTTAAATGCCACGGGAAGCCCAATCAACAGACTATTGGGCCCGGAACCGCTAGTTACTATCCTACAAGGCTGCGCTCTGGTCCACTAAATGCAGGTAGACTGGCTAGTGACAGGCAGCTACCGATCTGCCATAGCAGGGGTTTCGATTGCGTTGGTCAACACGATAGTGTTCGGGAACTCGCCGGCAGTGGAGATGGTAGAGCAAACCACCACATCTAGGTGGTGTCATGGGTTGAAGGAGACTAACGGCCTAGGGGCCAGGTTTCTGACTGTCGGCTGCGAGCATATTGGCGGGCAATAGACGCATTTCCTAGTTAGACCTCCTAAACACTCTTCTTCTTTGTCAACCCTGGTGGCTTGGGTTCAGTTCCCAGGCCAATAGCCGTCAGCGGCAGGTCAACCCCTTTCAATTGACCAGGACCACCGCCTTCACCACCACCTCCAACGACCTTAGCTCTCCCGCCGTCGCCCGGCGACAGGCGGCAGTTGAAGGCCACAGCCCTGGACAGCACCTCTTGGATGTCCTGCGACTCGTCCTCGTTCATGACGCCGCGCCGGTCGAGGTCGTGGCTCTCCAGGAAGAGAAAGACGCGCAGGGTCCGGACGAGGAATGCGGCGAGGCTGTGCACCTTTTCAGACATGACCATGGCAAAGGCGTCCCCGGAGGTGAGCCAGCTTAGTGTGACGAGGTCGGCTTCTCGTAGAGCAGGCGGGCCATCTGAGACTGACTGTCAGCAACTGACTCTGCATGACAACTAATGTTCGCTCTCTCACATTTTGCCGAGATGAATCTGCGATAGTCCAGGGGCTGGTATTCCTGGTTCAACATGTCTGCAAGTACGTGTTCAAATACAAGCTCGGATATGCCACCCGCAATCAGCGACGTCAAGAGGATACTCGTCGAGATGCCCTCGGCACGGCCGTACAGGAGAAGCCGGCTTGAGGACCACCCGGAAACCCTCAGAGCCCAAGTCCTAGCCGACTCGTCAAAGTGCTGCTCGAGTCGGCTGATGGGTCCGTCGAGATCCAGGTTCGTCACGTTGAGGCTCACGCCCCTGATGTCGTGAAAGAGGTCGCCGTACCCCTTGACGGTGCCGGCTCGCGATAACCCCAGCGTGTCTGTTGCCGCTGCCGCGATGGGTGCCCTGGCGGCCTTTATCCGCGCCCGCTGTCTCTTGAGCGCCGCAATCTGCTGCCGGAGGCTGCTCTGCATGGCTGGGTCGTCTCTCTCCTGGGCGTCGTTGCAATCGCGCGCTTCCTCGAGGTCTCTCCGGAGCTGCGAGTTTTCGTTCTCCAGTCTAAAGTTCCGGCATTGCAGTCTGGAGAAGCTGGCCTGGGATGTGTTCTGGGTGACCTGAGGCTCGGCGTTGATTGCGTCTTCCTGGGCGTGGTCGGGTGTCGGGTCGTCGTCGTCTTGGATGACGACGACGGGTTCCTCTGTCGCATTAGAAAGTTCAAGGTTGTGCTTCTGGACCTTTGGGGAGGCCCTTGGACGTCGAGAGGTTTCTTTGCGTTTTGCAGTCTTTTGAATGCCGCGTGGATTCCGAGTGCTATTGAGTCGAGCGCTCGCAGCGGCACGGCTGCGTAGACATCTCGAGCTGACGGGCTCCCCAAGCTCGTCCACCAAGCCTGCCACATCCAGGCTGTCTTTTGAGCTCAACTTGTCCAGCCCCTGCGGGCCGATGGAGAGAAGACCCTCGACGGTCTGGGATTTGCTCGAGATTCTGCAATCCCGAGCCAGCTGCCTGCGTATCTGCGCCGTGGAGTAGACCTGGCCTGTCTTCTTCCTCATGTGGTCGACGACGGTGCCCATGAAGTCGAGGTTGTACTGGACGCACCAGCCGAGGTAGGCCAGCCGTGTGAGGCGAGCTCGGTGGCTCAGACGCGGAGGCAGGGGTTTCTTCCGGGCCATGGTCGGCTGTGCTGGCTGAGTTGATCTGAAGTGAGGTGAGAGGGCCCGAGAGCTTGCATTTAATCTTCTGGAGTCTTGGAAGAGATGATGCATGTTGTTTCTTGGCTAGCAGCATGCGAAACCGGCGGTCAGTTGCTAAATAAGGGTGCTTGTCATGCAGAGACCCGACCCCTACTAACCCGGCCCGCGGGACTGAGATTCGTTGGTAACTCAAAGAAGAAGGTGCAAAAATACTTTCCGATCAACGGCAGGCTGCTTCCACGTACCCAGACTAACAGTTCCTGATGACTATTAAACTGTTGTTCTCCTCTCCATCAACTCAATCAATTATTCTGCAACTCAGCGACATGATGAGTTTCTCCGACGCACCCTTCTCATCTTCCAGATGCCAGCACAACCGGGTCGTCCTCAGCATCGACCTAGGGACGACCTACACGGCCGTGTCCTACGCCGTCATCCCCGCGGGATTCCCATCAGAGGACATCGGCGAGGACCAGATCCACACGATCCAGGACTACCCCAACGACCAGAACTTCCTCGTCGGGGACACCCTGGCGATGGAAGTCCCCACCATGTACAGATACCCCGACCCCGACCCGACCCCGACACGCAGACGGGCGACGACCAAGACCCCCTATGGGGATACGACGTGCAGGCGAGATGGGGCCTCCCCGAGACGCACCGGCAAAAGGGAAACCCAGCCGTGTGGCGCATCAAGCTCCTTCTTGACAATAGCAGCGCCACCGCACCGGTAAGGAAGCAGGTCACTGCCATCATGAGGAGCCTCAGGAGGAGGGGCATAGTGAAATCCCGCCTTCAGGTGATCCCCGACTTTCTGGCCTGCCTGCTGCGGCACGTCGGCGCCAGGCTCGCGGAGCCGGGCATCGACAACAGCTACGAGACGCACATGGCGCTGGGGACGCCCCCCATGTGGACGCAGAAGGCGCTGCGGACGATGCAGACGTGCCTGGCCACGGCCATCGACCAGGCTAAGTTCCGGGGCATCAATGTTGCGAACAATGCCATCGAGAATCTGTTTATCGTGTCGGAGCCCGAGGCGGCTGCTACATGGATGCTCACGATGGAGGAGCGGATAACGGTGTGACTGAGAGTCTGGATCAAGTAGAACTTGCTAATGAATGTCTAGTCTGGTGAAGCCTTTGTGCTTCTGGATGCGGGTATGCTGGATGTCGGGTTTGTATATACGTCGCTGACCATGATAGGAGGGGGTACGGTGGATGCAACCACATACGAGGTGACGACAGAGTACCCCCTGAGACTCAAAAGCGTCAAGGCGAAACCTGGAGGGGCCCTCTGCGGGTCGAGCTACCTGAACCAGGACTTTGGAGCCCATCTGAGGGAGAGGCTCGCCACAGAGACCTACCTAGAGACGGGGAGCGAGACCATCGCCTCCAGGGTCGAGCATACGGTGATGGAGTTTTTCGAGACCAGGCTGAAGAGGAGTTTAAAATCGACCCCAAGACTAGGNNGTTTAAAATCGACCCCAAGACTAGGATTCCCCCCATTTCTGTCCCGGGCCTCCGAGGGGATAAGGCTGACCATGTGCAGAAGCGTCCTCACCGACATGTTTACAAGGCGGTTCGACCAGATTGTGCAGCTGATGAGGGATCAACTCGACCAAGTGGCCGAGGACACGAGCGTCAGGATCACTGTTCGATCTCCCGGTCACTGCCGTGTCTGCATGCTGACGACTGAAGTAGAAGGTGGTTCTGATAGGGGGGTTTGCTGCGTCGCGTTCCCTCTGCGAGTACCTCAACAGGAAGTCGGTGGAATATAATACAGAGAACGGCAAGAACATCAGCCTGATTTATCCAGAAATCATGTCTGGCGACTTGACACTGACCCTCCCCTCCTTCCCCC
>JABFEP010001155.1:0-30423 GCA_013618265.1 Fusarium albidum
CCTTTAATTAGATTGAAGGGACGGGAACTTCAAGTTGGAACTTTGCCAGATGGGCGGGCTATTGTACCTGATGTACCCCAATACCTGATGACAGCTGCAACGCTCCACCAGGGAAGCATTTTTAGCGAGGTCTTGCCCCTGCAGCCCGCTGTGGCTCAATGCTCGGGGGCATGTTCAGGGGGGGAGGGGTACTGGATACTTGGGTTAGTTAGGCCGCCCTTGCGGGCTCCTGCCCAGAAGGGAAGACCCCGCTGTGGGCATGGATCCAAGGAACGCCTAGCGCATTGGATCTGACCTGCCTGGTCTAGGGCCGCGATCAGATCGAGATTTTTTTTCACCATGTTTGATAATCCTCAATTCAAACATACAATCGACCTTTTCACAACAACGAGCGCAGATAAAAGCGGGTGCAATTTCGATTGGCCGTCAATCAAGTGTGTAAGTCGATTTAATTGGCTCCTCTTTATCTTTGTATGTGTTGAGAAACCTCCCCATTCTCTGCGAAGCCTCTCGATTCCTTGCTCCCTTCCTTCCCTCAACTTCTGCATCATCGGGCTCTCACTTCTACCTGCACACTCACATTTCTAACACACAGCTTTTTTAGCCCTGCCACGACCTGAGTCTACCTCATAATACCTTCAAGCCTTTCGAATATTGAAATCTCGATTTTCCCAAATCGGGAGGCCCTGGCTAGAACCATGAGCGAGGAAACCGACGCCCAGATGGGCGGCGTCTCCCCTGCGCGCCAGCAGGGGGAGCTTGCAGCCGATGCTACAAACATCACGCCTGCTACCAACGACGGAGAGAGGGCTTCCAAGAGACTTAAGATGGATGATTCAAGCCCAGCTCAGCCTGTCCCCGGAGAGCGCCTTGACGATGCCGCGGCAAGCAAGGAGAATGAGAATGCCACAAATGGCAAGGCAGAGGAGCAGCCTCAAGAGCCCAAGTCGGACACAAAGCCTGGGCATGTCGATGGACGCACCAAGGGAATCGCTCCTATAAAGAAGGAGTGAGTTGTTCGTGTACCTTGACTTGTGGTTCGAGACTGATTCATGCAAGGTATCTTGTTGATGTGTCTACACAAAACGGTGCCTCTACTACAGACCATGTCAACGATGACGACGACGCTGAAGGGCGCGGTGCTGCTATTGAGGGCGATGCCCCGAACGGCGACAGGAAGGGAGGCAAGGGAAAGGGGGACAAGAAGAAGCAGAAGGGCCAGAACACGGAGCGAAGCTTTGGCAAGTTCGACGATGCCTTCCGCCTCTGCAACAGCCGGGCCTTTTACCCCGAGTTCTCTCCAAGAGACTGCAAGTTTGGTGACCGATGCAGGCTGAGCCACGACCTGCGCAAGTATCTCGAGGAGGGGCGGCGAGGAGATGTCGAGACTTTTGACGGGAAATGCCCTGTCTTTGAGGCGCATGGCCATTGCCCCACGGGCTGGAAGTGCCGCTTTGTCAAGAGCCACATGAAGGAGATCGAGCACGAGGACGGTAGAAAGGAGCTGGTCCTCGTCAACACATCCGCAGACGGTGGCCAGGACGGCGCGCCCAAGGATGAAGAGTCCGAGGAGCAACGACCTGGCGTCTCCAACATTGTCAGCATGGACAAGAAGATCGACCTTAACCGCAAGCGAACTGATTTCACGAAAGCCGACCAGTACATCACGTGGCTGAACAAGGAGGCCAGGCTGAGTGAGGAATTTATGAACCGGCGCAAGCAGCAGTCCAACGAGGGCATCGAGGATCTCCGTGCACGCTACATTGACCCTCCGTTCAAGCCCTCCGAGAAGCGCCGTCTGTACTTTGGCCCTGAGACTCCGACTCTGGCGCCTCTCACCACTCAGGGCAACCTGCCCTTCCGTCGCCTCTGCGTCGAGCTCGGCGCTCAGCTCACATACTCGGAGATGGCCATCGGCATGCCTCTCATCCAGGGAACCAAGGCCGACTGGACGCTACTCAAGGTCCACGACTCGGAGCTGACCCCTCCCAAGATGAGCACCAACGCGGTGCCCATCTTTGACGACTACGACCACTCCCGGGACTTCAAGTTTGGTGCCCAGATCTCGGGCAACAATCACTGGGTTGTCACCAAGGCTGCCGACGTCCTCAACCGCTACTGCCCCCATCTCCGTCTCATCGATCTCAACTGCGGATGCCCCATCGACATGGTCTTCAAATCCGGCGGTGGCTCCGCCCTCCTCGAGAATCACGGCAAGATGGAGCGCATGATCCGAGGCATGAATTCCATGTCCGGAGAGGTGCCAATCACTGCCAAGATCCGGACCGGCATCCGCAACAACCGTCCCACGGCCACGCAGCTCATCGGGAAGCTGGCGTTTGGCGGAAGGGAGCACCGCGAGCGCCTCGGCGCCCCAGGCTGTGCGGCCCTCACCCTGCATGGGCGAAGCCGCGAGCAGCGATACACCAAGAAGGCCGACTGGGGCTACATTGGAGAGTGCGCTGCCCTCATCAAGACCTACAACAGCGAGAAGGATGCCCTGACGGACACGGCGGCCGAGCCAGACCAGAGCACTCTCCCCAACGCCAAGGACGGGCGCATGTACTTCCTCGGCAACGGCGACTGCTACTCGCACACCGAGTACTCTGAGCACATCGAGAAGGCCCGCGTCGACACCGTCATGATCGGCCGCGGCGCCCTCATCAAGCCCTGGCTCTTTGAGGAGATCGAGAAGGGCCAGTACCTCGACAAGTCGTCCAGCGAGCGTCTCGGGTACATTGAGAAGTTTGTCCGCTACGGCCTGGACGCCTGGGGCTCGGACGAGCTCGGCATCGGCTTCACCAGACGGTTCCTCCTCGAGTGGCTGAGCTTCGCGCACCGGTACGTGCCTGTTGGGCTGCTGGAGTATCTCCCCCCTAGCCTGAACGACCGGCCGCCCAAGTACCAGGGCCGAGACGAGATGGAGACGCTCATGGCGTCCAACAACTTTAGGGACTGGATCAAGATCAGGTACGTTGCAATTACGACTCGGCACGTGGCGAGAGATTCAAGAGTCTCTCACGGCACCGAGCTTCCCTTGGTGTTTGACGATGAGCGCCGAGCTAATTCTATATGTTCTACAGTGAAATGTTCCTCGGCCCTGTCCACCCGACGTTCAACTTCCAGCCCAAGCACAAGTCGCATGCCTACGAGGCTGAGGGCTGAGTGCCTGTAACCGAAGAACCATTCAAAATCAATATGAGAGCGGGAGCGAGGGCAATGGCAATGGCAAGGTATCATGGATGGTTGGTTGGTCTTGATTTCATGTTTGCTATCAATGTCGGGATTTGCTTCATATACGCGAGAGATTCTGATGCAGATAAGCTGAGATCACACAACGAGCGAAAGGGTCATTAGGAGTGACCTCGAGAACTAGCGTGGTAAAAAAGGCTAGTCAATGTATTCTACTTTATGCGAAGGGCTCCTAAATAGTCTATCTCGCCGGCCATGTTGTTTCAGTCTCGACAATGACTGCGGCCCCACCAAAGGTTTACATCTCCCGCATTAACTCCGTTGTCTATCGGCTCTTGTCGATGTAGTTGCTGACCTGGTATAACCTGAACAGTATGCAAAAAACCCAGACCCCATCGCAGTTATCTGCTTCCATTTCCCATCCCCCTCCTGTCACCGAAGACGACCCACAGCGCCTACGACTTGCCAGGGCGACAGCCTCCCCCCCGTGGAGATGTGACATAGGAAGTCGCCCGTCCGCTGGACCGTCAGGTCCCTCCTCGACGACACGCGGTGCGGGTTCGCCTGCATGTAGTCGACGATGCGGTGCAGAGGGGTGTTTATCTCGGAGTAGGTGTTTGGGCCAAACTTTTCCCTGAGCCTGTCCCAGTACTTGCGCCTGAAGCAGAGCAAGAAGCAGTATCCCTCCTCTGGCTCTGCTCTCTTGGAGCGCGATGGCTGCTGGGGTTTTCTTAATAAAAATGAATCTCTGAAGAGAGAGATAGAGAACCAACCGGGACTAGTAGCAGAGGATGATGATGTACAGCCGGCGCGGGCTTCCAGACTATGGGAGGGGGTGGCGGTGGTATCGTCGAGCAGGGACAGGGACAGTCGTACAGGTATGTGTAGTAGTACCAGTAATACGAGTAACTACTCATGGCTGTGGTCTATATTGGTATTGGAAAAGTGATTGCGAGAGAGATGCGGAAGCCTATTCTATCTACCTTGCCAGCAAAACCGCTTGGGCAAACCAACCCGCTTGGGCAACCATGACAGGAGGGGGGGGGCCTGACCGACCGAGAAGGAGGCTGAAGCTATCATGGGGGATGACCTATCCTTGTGCCGGATGCTTGTGCCTCTTGGAAGAGAACGAATGGCTGGCTGCAATCCGGCCATGGCTGCCTGCGACCGACTGGTTGGACGACGCATGCGCCTCGAAATGCGCAGCTGACGTGGCTGTGGACGCCCGGCCCCGAAAGAGTACCGGATTGCAGCCTGGTTCGCAATTCCATTGGAGATTTGAGGCGAGCGATGAACCTGTTCTGGTGTCAAGCATGGATCTAAAGCTATTCTCTAGGTAGTTGATAAATGAATATTCTGTTGGTAAAAGGTCGACTTTTACTCAAGTAGGTTATACGCGTTTGGCATTGTACCTACCTAACTACCTCGTAACCCTCTCACATGGTCTCATCTCTACGTGTAACAATCCAAGTTCGCTGGAGCGCCTATTCCGAGATTCTTGATTGGTTCACCTAGCTTGGGTTCTTTGATGGCGCCGTGGCTGCAGGCCGGTACGTTATATAATGTTGGATTTTCATGTGAATGAATGGTGAGTAAATGTGCTCTTTTATAAATATTAGGGACCGTGGCCCTACAGGTATCCATAGAAATAGACAAGTATAAACCCAGACGCTAGGGACTAGTTTTTGTTCGTAAACAGCCAAACTCCGCAGTAATTCTCTTGTACCCCCAATGTATCCAATACACCCCATCCGCCTTGTGTCTGAAACGGAATCGTACAGCCTGCCGTTGCCTTCTTCTGTGTCATCTTTGTCGTTTCTCTTGTGCGAGTTATTCCCTCCCCCATGAAAACGACTTTGGACGCAGTCTACGAGTAAAAGTGGCTCCTCTGCATGCCATCGGCGGTAGCATACTCCTTGTTGCCATCCTCCGGACGCTCGGTCGCGCTCGTGATCGAGTTCGTGCGGCTGCTATCGCTGGCGGCGGCCTTGATCTTCTTCGGCTCGGGCGTCGGTCGCTTCAGCACCTCGAGATAGGTGGAAGGGAGGTAGCCCTGCCGGCCATCACGGGATCGACATTGCCACCACTCGCTAGGGTTGCCTAGGGGGTCGTGCTTGTTGAGAACGGCGACCAGGTCGCCCTTGCGTGCTTCAAGCTCCATGCCAGTGTTGGGCTGGGGGAGGAAGTCGTACGTGAGGCGGCAGAACTCGAGCTTGGACGGGTCCATGGGCTGCTGTGCCTCGAGAGCTTGCGCCTGCAGGCGCTTCTGCTCCTCTTCTTGGGAGGCAGCAAGTGTCCGAATCATCTTAGACATAAGGTATGGAATACCAAAGGCAGCCAGGACGAAGAAGAGGAGAGGCTTGCGGCTGGCCTTGGGAGGAAGAGGGTTGCCGTCAGGTCCAATACTACGGCCTTCGAAACGGGCAAAGGCGGCAGGCGTAAGGGCGGTGGCGTCGGCGGGGGGCGGTCGGCCCGTAAGTTTGGCAATTAGTGTCCGAATCCAACGCATGATGGTGAAGATGCCGAGGACGGATCCAAGCGTGTCTCGCAGGTTGCCGAACTGTTCTGCGACAGACACCATGGCTGAGAGAAATGTCAATGTCTGTCGTTCCCCGTGACATCAACTTGACTTACCAAAGAAGCTCGAGTGCGTAGCCATATAAGTGCTCTCAAGCATCTGCGCGAAGCCACCAAAGGCAGTGACAATACCTTCAAGCATCTGGAAGGTAGCCTGAGTGCTGTTGTTGAAGCTGTTGGTCAGGCTGTTCGGATCCCCGGGCATTCCCATACCACCGTACATCCCACCGCCCATGCCTCCATACATGCCTCCTCCCATGCCTCCTCCATAACCATAACCTCCATACATGCTGCTGCCATAGCCGCCCATGCCTCCCATTCCAAAGCGGGAGTAGGGGCTGGAGTAAGGCGACGAGTAGGCGCCGCCCATGGAACTATACGGAGAGGTAGCCATACGGCTATAGTTGGCGGCGTTCTGGTTGACAGCAGAGGTGAGAGAGGAAGGACGGTTAGGGAGGGGCGGGGCAGAGGATGAATCGACGGTCGAAGCTGTAGTGGTGGTGGAGGCGGCAGAGGACGAGTTTGGCGAGACACCTGGGGTCAAGTCGGTCAGCGCGCGTGCGCATAAACGCGGGGGGAGCGGGGGTAGGTGGACGATGGGAGGAGAATTCAATGGAAAGGAGACAATGGGTATCCCAACTTACCAGCTGCCGATATCGTCGCGGCGCCAGGTTGCTCCCAGGGCTTGGGTGGGGACGCCATTGTGAGGAGTTCTTCTGGGAGAAGTAGAGAGTGGCTGCGGTGGGAGCAATGAAGACGCTGCAGGGAGAGCCACGAGATCCAGATCGGTGCCGTCCGCGTCCGCGTCTGCGTCTATGCTGAGTCGTCGACTGCGGAGGCCACTGGTCGTGACGGTCGTGCCGTTGGGGGGCTTCGGGAGGTGAACCGGGCACGGGGTCGGAGAATGACTCCGAGGATTTTCCAGGCCTGAGCTAGCGTTGCCGCACGCGCGCGGGGGCAACGGAGTTGCCTCGGGAAGGGAAGTATGTCGGCGTTGATCCAGTCGCCGCTTCCTCCGTCTTCTTTTACCGAGTTTTGCTGAGTAGTCGTGGTGATTAAGAGAAAAGAGAGAGAGTGGTTGGCGGGTGGCGACAAACGGCGCGGGGGGAGGGAATAGAGGACAAGAAGATGAAATGGCGATGATGGGCGTAAAAGGAAAACTGAAAACCGGGGAGACCGAAGAGAATTGAAAGCTGGTGGTGTAGGGAAAAGAAAAGTGGGGTTGGAAGATGATGGGATGCGCGTTGAAAAGAAAGGCGAGACGCAGAGAAATCCGGGGGCGATAACGGGGCCGGCGACGTAAGACCCGACCAACCTCGGCACTCCGCATGCGCCTTCCCCGCCAGCGCCAGGCTCTCCCCGGTTTGCCCACTTTTAGACAAATGCGTCAAGTCAAGGTCCTGGATATTTGACGTGCTTATAGAGTTTGATTTAGCCTGTTATGAATACATTTTGTAGTTATAAATTGGCGGGGAACTTGTGTCTATGAATTGGGCGGGAGAAATTACCTAGGCCCGCCCAGCCGCCGTGGATCTGGACGTTGCTTTTTGCCGGACGATGCTTTCCATGTGACGTTGGGTCTTTTTGCCACAACACCAGAGCCAATTTACCTACCCTGCACCCGCGACTGAAATGGCCGAGTGAGCATCAACCTTGATATCCAGATATAAGATACTCAACTGGCTTCTGGTTTTGATCAAAGGAGAAACAAGGAAGTTTGTATCTTTGTGAATCCAATGTCTATTGTTTCCATGCTGTCCATTGGCTGAGCGTCTTGGTCATCACACCATGTAACCTTTCCTGATTGTTTGTCAACTTACACCTCCTCAAAGTAGCTTTCTGCCCCTTCATCATAGCAGCAGAATGTCCAGCAAGAGATCACGTAGCCCAAATCTCATCCCCAACCCCCTCATCAAGAAGCGCAACCTACAATGGACGCTCGATTCCCCAGCATCCTCACCGACCCCCACAACCGCCGACATCGAGTCCGGATAAGCAACCATCGACGACCACCCATCTCACTTTGCAAACCACCTCTCCAAGAACGTATCAACGACACATCCGCCGCCGCTCTCCATAACCTCGTACAAGACACTGTACGCCAGCAACGCCGGGAGCCCCCACGGCGCCCACTTTGTCATCCACCAGCATGACCATCCCGTGGCAGGGACGCACTATGACCTTCGCCTCCAGATCAACGAGACGAGCAGCGCCAGCTGGGCCATCATGTATGGCCTTCCGGGTGACCCCAATAGCGCGAGGCTGAACCGCAATGCGACTGAGACACGGATTCACTGTCTGTGGGTATGTTTTGTCACACACCACAGGATGAAGGGCCCCATGAGGCTTATCCCAGTTCTTGCAGAACCATCTCATAGAAACAGCATCGTCCGAAACAGGGTCCCTCCTCATCTGGGACACAGGGACATACTCCATCCTGCCTCGCAAGAGCAGACTCTCGCCCTCATCTGATACAGCCTCTCCCCCGTCTTCACCAACATCACAACAACAGCCCGCAGCAACACCCCAAGCCCTGCTGCATGCTGCCTTCAGAAACCGCAAGATCCGGATCCGCCTCCACGGCTCTCGCCTGCCGGACCCCTACGTCCTCAACCTCCGCCTCACCACCGGAGAGGACGCCGCGGGCAGAGCCAGAGGCATGCGAACACGTCGGGCTCGACGTCGCCGACCGCGTGGTGGAGCTGTTACACAGCCGCAGCCAGAGACGAGTGACGAGGACGGGGCTGGCGACGATAGGAGCCAAGATGTGATTGCCAGCGACGACGATGCGGGTACCAACACGGATGGCCTCACGGCCATGGACCGTGAGATCCGTGAACTTGAAGATGAGCAAGTTCGCCAGGCAAATGCCTACCCAGGGGCCATCAACACCATAGGCAGCGTTCACCAGCGGCGCTGGTATCTTTCACTCGACCGCCCGGCTTGCGACTTGGTTGAAAAGCGAATCAAAGGGCGGTCGGTTTGGGCGCCAAACCACTCTGGCGAAGACGAAGGCCAGGAGGTTCACCACGCAGTAGACAGAACGGGAGGCCGCTTGTCCTATCCATTCCATGTCCGCGGCGGAGACCACGAGCGTAGTGTGTTGACAGGACGACGTGGTGCCGATATTCTCGAGGACGAAGGGGTCCAGGATTTTGTCCAAAGGAAAGGGTGGAAACCCGTACTCAACTGAAAGTTACTCGACACCACAGTTCAAAAGGAGCGTAAGAGGGTACGACAAGTATTGAAATGAGCTTGTTCTGGTACATACGCGAAACACCTTGGCTGTTGTTGTTGGCCCTATGATCCCCTTTGCCTCCCAGGTACATGGCTGCATCCTTGTCTACCCTAATACGGACGATGAACCCCAGTCCTGAAGGTTGAACAATAGCCATGCAAACCGATAATTTGACCCGGCCCGTCCTATGGAAACTCAACAAACGCCTTTCCATGCTTGCTAAACCACCATCTTCCGTGTCCTTGGAAGTTCTGACCGTCCTGGAACCTGAAACCCTTCGCAGAATCAAACGCAATTTTTCCTCAAGCACTGGCAAACCTGGGCTGGCAAGGCCTTGGCTGAGACCTAGGCCTTAGGGTCAACGAGGGTCGGCGCAATTCGCCTCTTCTTGGGCTCCTTGCCTCCCTCCTTTTCACACTCTGCCGCCTCCCGCTTAGTGCCAATGACGCTGCTCGTGGCACTCCGTGGCGTCTCCGGGGGTGTTGTCATCGGCACGCCAGTCACTTTGCCCGAGCTGGCTGCGGCGATTCCGGGGACGTTCCCAGAAATCAGAGTAGGGTTGCTGACGACACCGGTGGCTACAGTGCTCGACTGTGTCGTGATGGTGGCGATCGATGAGGTAGAGTTCGATCTAGCCGGAGATGATGGGCGCTGGGAGGCCAGGGAAGTGGATGGCGGGGGTGAGGGAGCTGTGAAGGAGCTTGCTGAATTGCGATGGTGGTGATGTGATCCATTTGGAAATGGCGATGGAGGCGCGAAACTGGTTGTCGGTGTTGGCACAGGCGTGTTCTGGTTTGATGAAGTAACAGCCGCTTGTGACTTGGCTGGAGGGACTTCGCCCTTGTAAGCATCGCCCAGCTCGCCGGCTGAGAAGGACAAAGAGGAACAGAAGCCGTCTGAAGATGAGATCATCAGAGTGAGACCATCGCTCGACCTGTTTCAAGGAATTAGCAAGCATTCAGCATTCAGGAGTCGGGAGATAATTTGTGCATACCAAGCCAGGTCAGTAAAGGTAGCGCAGTGAAGATTGCTGACGACACAGATGGGGGTCTTCTGTTGGGTATCGTATAGCAAGACTGAGTCTTGGGTTGCCACCGCGTAGACCATGCGGTAGGGCAGAGAGAAGGCTGGCTTCGGACCAGGGGTATTCGAGTTCACCTCAGAGTTTGATCCCTTTGACTCTGATGTCGTGGATGAAGGTGGGGGCGGTGGTTCCATAACCGAGCTGGCCGGGGACGGCTTCGCGAGAGGTTCTGGCAGAGATGGTATGGGCTCTTCAGAGGAAGATGTGTCGATGGTGATATTTCGCGTCGCGGGCGGGGACTGGCGAAGCGTGTAAAAGGTAGGAGAGCACTTGACCACCACGGATGGTTTCTTGTGGCCTGGAAGGTGGGCGATGGGAGGCCTGTTGATGCCGCCACGGGTATATATGTAGACCGTGTTGATGACCTCGTAAGTCGGCTTAACATCCTTCTCAGCCTGGTGCTGGTTTTGGTACTGTCCCGATGGAGTCAGGAGGAGGCTACCATCGGGCGTGAATGTGAGTCGTCGGAAGAACGAGGTTAGCGTCTCGTTGGCGTAGAGATTGGCGTTCTTCATCCCCAAACCCGTGCTCACTGCTGAGGGTGGCTTCGGTGAAGGGTCCATCGGCATGACGGCTGGGAGGGGCATTGATGGTGCGGGAGATACAGATCGGCGAGAGGAGAAGGAGGATCGACGGCTATGGCTCACAACGCTCGGGGGGTTCATGGGCAATGCGAACGAGGTTGGCGTGCCTGGTGCCGAAGGCACAGGAGAGCCCATGGAGGTAGCTGAATCGAGGACAGCCAGCGAGGAGCGGTGGCCAAAGTCAGGAGGAGCGGGACTGCTGGAGGAGATGCGCCGAGGGGGTAGGTCGGCCTTGATATGGCTCGCGAGCCTGGGTGTCTTGTCATCCTGGCTGAGGGTGTATTGGCCATCTTTGGTCTTCAAAGAGTAGATGTGGACTGATCGGTCAGAGGATTGCGTCGCAATGTACTCGTTCAAGGGATCCCAAGTGACGCCCTGGACGTAGTGACTGTGCTCGGCGATCTGGCGCACCAGGGTTCCTGCTTTCGCGTTAGAGGTCGTGAGTTGCTGAGTCGACGAGGCGTTGCTGACCTGTGTGGGCATTATAGATTCGCGCGATGTTATCCATACTGCCAATGATGAAGTGTGCACCATCGGGAGACCAAGCCAAGTCATAGATCTCCGCCCCGCTGGATCGACACATGTGCTTGGCCCTCCATGCTTCCTTGTCCTCTGATCCTTCAGAACCGAAGTGTGATTGCAGTGCCTCACTCGGAACCCAGAGAATCACGTTGCCATCGTCACCGGCAGATGCCAGGAGCTCACCTAGTGACACCAAAGCTGTTAGGAGGAGAGGGGGATCGAAGGGGATTTGGGGGAAAACCAACCCTTTGGAGCCCAGCGAACAACATTGACAGCTTGATTGTGCTTGGAGAGAGTCGAGAGATACTCGACTTTTCGATCCTCTCCATCAACCTGGACCTTCCATATTCTGACATGGTTATCACCACCAGCAGTGGCTAGACGTCCCTTCCCTCCGGGTTCAAAGTGAGCCGAATAGACCGGGGCGTTCTGGTCGTGCCAATTGATAATGAGGGGCGTGGCTTTCATCGCGACGACGAAGTATGTAGGTTACGGTGGTCGAGGCTGGAGCTGCATAGGGAGGTGCCTGGCGAGGCTGTAGAAGAAGAGGGTGTTATCGTGCTCTCAGACTCGAGGACGACGTCACGGGTTCGGTGGTCGATGATGGAGGGGGGGACAACGACGAGGTGTTGTGTGTGTTCGTGTTGGGGAGAGGCGGTTATGCGAGGGGAGGGATCGAAGTGAAAATCGAGGCGTCGTGGTCGTCGGTAACAACGAAATCGGCAGCCCGTCGGGCGAGCAGAGCAATGCACGATGACTGGTGGGTGAGTTTGGATGGTGGAGAGCTCTAGGCTGGAGCTGGTGTGGACCTCGAGACCTTTGATCAAACGCCAAACCGTCTAGGGGGATTCAATGGCGTGAAGTTGCCAGAGAAGCGAGGTCAATGAGCGGAGGGGGGTTTGGCGAAATTGGGTCTGACGGAGGAAGAGAGAAAAAGTCGGAGGACGAAGTGGAAGTGAAGGGTGGAAAAAGAGGAGAAAAATGGAAGGCCCAGGTGAGGTTTATTTCGGCGATGCGAGGGACAAGTTCCTTCCAGGACAGGGCCACGAGGCACAAGGCACAAGGGCGTCTAGGTCTAGAGTTACCGATGGCGTAGGTGTAGGCTTGGGCTCGGGCTTAGTAGGTGCAGGTGTAACTTTCATTAGGTGTGCTGCGCAGAAGTTAGGTTGTGCCGGGGCGGCGGACGCGCGGGCGATCACACACTGTTCACTCAGACCCAGACAACATGGATGGAGGGATGGGTTGGATTGGACATCACGGGGGCGGCTGGGCAACGCAAGCTTGCCCGCAACACGATTAGTAGAAGCAGTGAGAGTCTGGCCAGCCTGACCAGCCTGGGCGGGTGATTTTCAGTGGTGGGAGTGTGTTGTGCAGACACGGGAAATCCAATGGATCGATCCATGCAGCGATATACAGAGGACGCCAACAATAAAGCACGCCAATGATAAGCCGCAGCCAAGCACAGCGCTGACAATCCATGGGAAGGAACAGGGCCACCGACAGCCCTGAAATGCCCAGCCCAGCAACAGCTGTGGACAGTTGCAGCAGCCGTCGTATTAGCAGGTGTCAGAACAGTTGGTCCCGGTCGCCTAACCACCAGGCCCACCAAGTTCTCCAGGGCTACCAGGGGTTGATGCTGGGCCGCTACGGCTGGTCGCTGAGAGAACAAGTGCGGTAACACCAGGAACAAAGGAATGGAGGCTGAGAGGCTCATCAACCCAGAAACGACTCTCTGATAAGTTCGTGCACATGTGCCCAAGACCCCATCTGACAGAGACATGATCCCACCATTGGAGAGCCGGGTAAAAAAAAACAGGGAAAAAAGAAAAGAAAGAAAAAAGACAGCCCCTTCATCATGCCGCTTATTGTTTTCCCACCTACATACTGCCCTGCCTGGGCTGTGTATACTGTATGGAGCAGATATCCGTGCTTGCGGGATCCAGCTGGTGGCGGAGAGCAAAGGGGGGATGAGTGAGAGAGCAAAAGGCTCAGATTCCGGTTGGCCAAGCTGCTGGATGGACGGCCGGCTGTTCCCTCGATTATTACTCGGCCAGCGTACCGTACCCATGCTGAAGAGGGTTTTCAGACAAAAAAGAATCTCTCAAGGAGTACGATGGTAGCTAGTGTCTGAAAATGACAGAGATCCTGCATGGGTGACCCGGTCGTTCGGTGCGCAGAGTTGGGTACCTACCGAGGTTGGAGGTAACTTGGCTTTATTAGTGTTTTGACTCTCAAGGAGAAGATGTGTCGACGATTTCGCAGTGTCAGATTCATCATCAATGATCAGCTCCAGCCCAGATGATGAGGCGCCAATCACGCCGAGCGGCGCGTAAATCCACGGGCCCAAGCTGCCAAGCTACGTACCAAGGACTTGCAGCAGTAGATGTCGCCGGCGTGGATTTGCAAATCACCATGATGGCCACTCGCATATCGACGAGGGACGCCTGCATATTCATCAGAGTATAATGGCGGATGATGCATCATGGATATGGCCATGGTGGCGGGCACACATGACCAAAGACAGGTCTATGTTTCCGCTCAGAGGGTCATCTTTGCAGCCACATTGGCCCACTGCGTTCATTCCTTGTGATGAGACCGACATTTTCGTGCCCTCACCACCTTCGTTAGAGTTCCAGGCTCGGGCCATCCAATCCCCACACTCTGGTGGTGGACAAGCATCGAGGGTCAGGAAGAGCGTTGTCGACAGCACAACAACGCGGCACCCGCAGAGGTTCAAGGCAACAATCGGAGTTTGAGGCAGGCAGATAACAAAGCGGCAGGCATATGTAGGTATCCAGGCTGCCAGGTTGGTTCCATTGCAGTCAGCTCTCCCCCAGCCGGAATTGAGGCCCGGATGCTATGATGCAACCTTCCGATCATGCCGGTTGCTCTTTGACAAGGTTGTTGCTGCCCGCTCCGACGGGGTGGCCACGCGGTTTGCCTCAGAGACAGGCAGGAGCTGAGGAGGTTCTTGTCTGGGCGAGCACCGCGAGACGTCGCGTCCTAAATCTTGACGTCCTGGGCATGACGGAGCATTCTTGTTTGTTGGTTGGCGGCTCTGAAACCCGAAGCGACCTTTATCAGGACGCCAAACTGCTGTAGGTCTCAGTTTAAAAGTCTTGGCGATCGAGACCACTCAGAGAAGGACTTGGAGGGTGAGTGTGAGCGTGCTCGTTGACTGTGATCTCCTTTCACCGATGTAGTCGACTTCAAAGCTGCCTAGGGAGGTAGGAAACCTTCAGGCCTTTGGGGCTCAGGAAAATGGTGGATGACCTAAGACCAAGTTGGCAGATGCATAGCCCAGAGCGACTATGTACGGATAAGTTAATCACAGTAATTACTAGGATAGGTAACTTATCAGGCAATATGAAGGGTTCAAGCTAGCTCGGTAGGTAGGTGAAACAATTTCTGCCACAATGCGGCTTCGTGGTTTGATGCAAGGGCCAAGGTTTCTTTTCTGACAAAACGCCAATTGCAGGGACTTTCACTCCTTGCCTACCAAGGATCTCAAAACACCCTCTGGCTTGACTCATACATACCTACATTTTTGCTACATGTCAACATAGGCACTCGGTGGTTGTTATGAAGCAATTTCCTCGGCCATTGCCAGGGTGGGTTGTTGGGTTTGCGGACGATAGGAGTATTAGTGGTGACTCTTGTTCATGACCCAGTGGCATTTCTTCGATCTAGACCGACTGTGTGAGACTAACCCTAGATCGGAGATTCTAGGCCCTGGCTCGCTCTAAGTAGTAGAGAGGATGAAACGAAGACGAGGGGTTATTATCAACGGAGGTTTCTCGTAATCGGAGGCTAATTAACTGGCTGCTTGTCAGTTCTGTCAGGTTGGAGGAGGGATACTACGCCTTCAAGTGGCTCGATCTCGTGCTAGCGACCGTGGGACCAAGATCCAGACTGGCGATACCCGCAGTGTTGTTTACTTTGTAGAACCGTCATGGCACAAGGTCTCTGCAGGAGACTATCGAGTGAGTCACACCGTCGAGTGGGCTGGCTGCGAATCGATGGAGAGTGATGGACATGATCCATGGACGTTCACCCGGACCCAATGACGGCAGAAGACGTGCATTGGGCTGACCTTCAATCCATTGTTCGCATTAGACAGCAGAACGTGCTTGTGATATCTGATATATTTGCAACAAACCTGGAAGCTTCAAGAGAGGTTGAGTGTCTTGATACTAAATCTAGTCACATGATATATTCACCCAGGGAAAAGTCGAGAGCTGCAAAATTTGCCGAGATTTGAGGGCCTTCATCAGCGTTTCCCGTGCCGAAGCTGACGAGGATGAGGACATTGTACCGTACCCATTTCTTCCTGTGGGGTTGGCAGGTCCTTCCTAAAATGGGTCGCCGGGAAGTCATGGATGGAGTGGTGCACGGGCCAAGTAGATTGCAGATTTCGTTTCAACTTTATTTACGAACAACCTATTCAATTCGTATGCACAAAATTTATTACCCAGATACACAAAAAGCAAGCAAAGACCGCATATGCCTATCGCAGCCAGCAATCCTCCCATCCGCTGACTTGAAAATTTGACCATTGCAAAAGCCGTGCCTTACTCATCCTATAAAAATAAGGGGTGTTTCTTGGCACGCATGCAGATTCTGTGGTTCAAGATGGTTGCTGATCTTGGTGGGCCTCGCTTGTCCGCCTCCAACCTCCTCGGTGTTGCCTGTATCGCGGCGATTGGACGTTTGCTCTCGCCCTGCATTGCCACTTTTGGTGGTGGGCCGGCGATGACACCAGCAGCGGCTTACACGCAGAAGGGCGCAAAGAAGAGGGCCTGTCTAGGTCTTGGGCTTGCTCGCAGTCCGCCTGTTCCGACGCAAGAGCGGAATGCAATCGACCTATGCATGAATCCTTGCTTCTTTACCGTGTTCTACCTGCGGATGCCTGCCTTGCAGTATATGCTAAGTTACGTATCACACCATTGGCGGCGACTTGACGACTCGCCGTCACAGTCATTGACCCTGATCGTCGGAGGAACTTTGCAAAATCGAGTGGCGAGGGACTGCATTCCACCGGCGAACATATTCAGCGAGTTTAACGCCCAGCGTCATTCTCCGCACCGGAAAACTGCTGTGCCTGACTTGTACGAGGCTCAGAACCCCCCTCTCTGAGGAACCTTGCTCAGCACTAAAGTTCGTTTACAACCGGCAGATCTATCGCGCGGTACGCGGTAACCATTGCTTTTTGATTATCTAACCTCCCTTCTTCTCAATCCCCTAGCAGCCGGCTGTATCCATCTTCCTACTCTTCCGGAGAAGGCACCAGCTGACATATCAAAGGAACCTGGCCTGCTGGGGTTGAAGAGGTTGCGCGCTGCGTCTTATTCTCTCTGCCTTCTCTCATCCTCTCTCTCTCGATGGCGGATTGTGTCGTCGCCTAGTTTTTATTTAGTTGCCTAAATAACAAAAAGATCGAGAGAATTACGACAAAAGGCAGGATCAGACCCGGCATTAACGGCGATTTCGCCAGTTGAGTCCTCAGGACGCTCACCGCATACTACACATTTCTCAAGCCGCACGAAACATCATGGCCACAACCAACAGCTTCACAGTCCCTTTGACGGCTGCAGGTCTTGTCGTTGTGTCTTTGTCTACGTCACCGGCTCTTGCCGCTATAATCGCTCAATTTAGGTATCGCACGCCTAAAGACAACTTCTATGAGGACGGTGACGGCCAAAGCACACCCGAGAGCATTGCCGCCTTTTCTAATCGACTACCCAAAAGTCTCATTTTGGCTCTGTCGTCCCTTGGCTTCGGAACCTCGGTTTCTGTTTCGATCTTGTCTACTCTAAACTCGGACCAAGCTGAGCTGCTTTTGAGCAATTGGCTTATTACGGGCTCATGGGTAAGTTGGCCGCCTCCGGTCAAGTTGTGGGTTTGTTGGAATAACACTATATTTTGCAGGGCCTGATTCTCCTTCACGCGGTTTCATTGAGCGCCCATCACTCGCCTGTAAAAGCTCACGACCTTGGCTTGTGGCTGCTCGCATCATGTCTTGTGGTTGCAGCTCTCACAATTCCCCAATCGATAAAGAAGGCTCAATTCGCTTCCAAAGACAATATCCCCCTTGTCCTTCTTCGCGCCGTGAACGCCACTGCTGTGGTTTCTCTCTGCTTCTCTTGCGTTCTACTTCCCCGAAGGCCCCAGGTCTTCTTCAAAGGCCGCAGGGTTGATGGTGAATGGACCGTATCTGTCCTGAGTCGGTACTCCTGGTCCTGGGTTGAGCCACTTCTCCGGTATGCTTCAAAGAAGAAGGATCTCGACGCCGACGATATTCCTCATCCAGACCGGAAGCTACGGGCTGAGGATCTGCAGAAAGATTGGGACGCGTTCAAATTCGAGGGTAGTCTTTTGCGTGCCTTGCTCTGGGTGTACAAGGGTAGAATCGCCTTGCAATGGGGCGTCACCATCTTCCGAACCTTTTTGGCTCTTCTGCCATTCTGGACCATGCTTCGTCTCATCAACATCCTCGAGCAGCGTAGTCCCGGAGGACCCCCGACTTTGGAGCTCTGGGTGCTTGTCTTTATGATGGCCGGCTTCAATCTACTGGATGCTGTAGGGCTGCCCTCCACGCCCCATGCCGAGCTTTCACGCTGACCTTTTCCCACAGTGGATCGAAGGATGGGTGTTTTGGTACTCGCTCGCCAATATGTGTCTGCCGATCCGGGCTCAGCTGTCGACACTCGTGTTTGAGAAGTCGCTAAGACGCAAGAATGTCAAGGCAGCAGAGAAGTCCAAGGAAGCGACCGACTCACAGCAAGACGCCAATGAAAACAAACAAGATGACGAATCCTCTGACGACTCGAGTGTGTTGAAGTCCCGTCAGGCTATCGTCAACCTTGTCGGTGTTGATGCTGCACGAGTATCCGACTTTGCGGCGTTCCAGTTCCTGATTATCAACAGCGTCTCCAAGCTCGTGACGTTTTCCTTCTTCCTTGTTCGGTTGATAGGATGGATTCCTTTCGCGGCTGGCATGGTAGCTTGGGCTCTTACGCTCCCTGCCAACACGTACTTTTCCAAGGCTCTTATGGCCAGGTCAGAGAAGCTAATGAAGCTTCGCGATGAAAAGCTGGCCGTGGTCAACGAAGCCTTGCTTGGCATGAGACAGATCAAGTTCTCTGCATTGGAAGCACGCTGGGAAGAGCGCATCTTGGCTATGAGAGAGAGGGAACTGAAAACCCTCTGGCGCCTCTTCATCGTGGATACTGGCCTCTTTGGCTGCTGGGTTATCAGCCCGATCATTCTGGCCGCTACATCTCTCGCTACCTATGCAATAGTCCATGGGCAGCTCCTACCCTCAGTCGCCTTTGTCAGTATCGGCATCTTCAAGGCTTTGGAGGTCACGCTTGGTGTTCTTCCGGAACTCATCACGATGGGAGTCGACACAATCGTGTCCATTAACCGAGTGGACACGTACCTACGCGGTCCAGAAATGGAGAAGACATTGTCGGAAGGTCCTGGGGTTGCATTCGAGGACGCCTCTGTTGCTTGGCCGGTCGATGAACAGACACCAGATGAAGACAGGTTCATCCTAAGGAACCTCACCTTTAGCTTTCCTCCAGGCGAGCTGTCCGTCATTTCGGGCAAGACGGGAACCGGAAAGAGCTTGATACTCTCTGCTATCCTGGGAGAGACGGATCTGCTAGAAGGATCTGTCCGTGTCCCGAAAACAATGCCGCCTGCGGAACGTCGTGATGACGAGGCCCATGGTGGCAACTGGCTCATCCCGGGGTCAGTCGCATACGTTGGGCAGACACCCTGGCTTGAGAGTGCCTCATTCCGCGACAACATTATGTTCGGGCTGCCATTCGTCGAAGACCGTTACAAGAAGGTCATCGAGGTCTGCGCCCTGAAGAAGGACCTCGAGATTCTGACAGATGGCGATAAAACGGAGCTTGGAGCCAACGGGATAAACCTCAGTGGTGGCCAAAAGTGGCGAGTCACATTGGCGCGGGCCATCTACTCTCGTGCAGAGGTTCTCGTCATGGACGATATCTTCAGCGCCGTTGATGCGCATGTCGGCCGTCACATCTTTGAGAAATGTGTAGCGGGCGACATCTGTAAGGGACGCACGCGGATCATCGTCACTCACCACGTGGCCCTGGTTCAATCCAAGGCCAAGTTCATCGTTGAGCTGGGCGAAGGCACAGCACTGCATGCCGGTTTCGTGTCCGACTTTGTACAGGATGGGACCCTGGAGGAGATCTGCCATCATGAGCAAACCGATGAGCAGATACTGCAAGACGAGGCTGCGGAGGCTTCCACCGCGGTCAACTCGGAGGAGGCTTCCATCACAGACGTGGCTGACGATGCCAATGCAAACGGACTGCAAAAGGTGCCATCCAAAGACGCCAAGCAGTTCATCCAGGAAGAAGGGCGCGAGAAGGGCAACGTGAAAAAACATGTCTACATGACATACCTGAAGGACAGCGGCGGCTTGCCGCTCTGGGGAATCTGCGCGCTCATCTTCTTTGGCTATGAGACTGGAATCCTCGGTAAGACTGTCCAAGACTTCTCTGATACTCGAACAATCTAACATAGTTCTCAAGGTCGGGCATGGTGGTTGCGAATATGGACTGGCCAAGCCGATGAGGGAGTCCAGTCTGTCAATGTCCACGAACAGCACGGGTACGCGTCGGTATTCTCATCACAGCAGTTCCCGTTTCTCCCTGCCTCCAACCCCAGCGTTGCCTCCAGCCAGCAAGACCTCAACTTCTACCTCTATGTTTATATTGGCATATCGGCGGCTACGGCCGTCATCGGAACGCTGCGCTTCTTCTGGGCTTATTTCCTGGCTATCAAAGCGAGCAGATCGCTGTTCGAGAGGATGCTCTTTGCTGTCCTTCACACTCCTCTTAGATGGCTTGACACGGTCCCAGTTGGCAGAATTCTCAACCGATTCACGGCTGACTTCAATATCATCGACAGCCGCATCACCATCGACTGGACCATGTTCATCTCCAACTCGCTCTCCCTGGTCGGCGTGTGTGTCGCTGCCTTCTTTGCCTCTAGCTATGTCATCCCCTTGGCGGTCGTGTTGCTCGGAGTCGGCATCTTGATTGGCAGCAAGTACCTTGGCGGCGCCAGGCCTTTGAAACGGCTTGAGAGCAACTGCAAATCCCCAGTCTTTGAGCTATTCAACGCAGCACTTGCGGGCGTATCCACGATCCGCGGCTTCCAAAAGACCCAAGTCTACATCAACCGGATGTACGACAAGCTCGACAGGTGGGACATCATCACCGCATACATGTGGCTAGTCAACCGCTGGATGGGCCTGCGGATGGCCCTTGTCGGCACGCTATTCTCTACCGTGGTCGGCATCATTGTCATTATGAGCCCCAGCATGGATGCTGCTCTCGCCGGCTTCACTCTCTCCTTTGCACTCGACTTTGCGGAGAGCATCCTCTGGACCATCCGCCACTATGCGGGCATGGAGCTGAACATGAACTCGACCGAGCGTGTGGTGGAATACACCGAGCTTGAGACCGAAACGATGGATGGCGACAAGCCCCCTGCGGCTTGGCCGACCTCGGGTAGCATGGAGGTTGACAATCTCGAGGTCGCATATGCCTCTGACTTGCCGCCCGTGCTGAAGGGCATCTCCTTCAACGTCAACAGCAAGGAGAGACTTGGCGTGGTAGGACGGACGGGCGCAGGCAAGTCGTCCTTGACGCTGGCGCTCTTCCGGTTTCTGGAGGCGCGGTCTGGCAGCGTGACTATCGATGGCTTGGATATCTCCAAGATTGATCTCCACAGCCTGCGGTCCCGCTTGGCAATCATTCCTCAGGTAAGTGTGTCTGTCTGTCTGTCTATCTGTCTGTCCTGTGACATGGAATATCTAACCTTTTTACGAAAAAGGACCCTGTACTGTTCTCGGGGACTATCAGATCCAACCTTGACCCCTTCGGCGACAATACGGATGCGCAGCTCCGCGACTCGCTCGCCCGTGTCCACCTCGTCGACTCCCAGCCCGCTTCCCCGACCAACGAGCCCGCCTCGGCGGCGGCCTCGATGCTCGTCCCCAAGAACACAAACATCTTCAGGGACCTGTCGAGCTCCATCTCCGAGTCGGGCGGCAACCTCTCGCAGGGCCAGCGCCAGCTGCTGTGCCTCGCGCGCGCCATCGTGGCCCGCCCAAAGATCATGGTGCTCGACGAGGCCACCTCGGCGGTCGACATGACGACCGACGCCCTCATCCAGCGGAGCATCCGCGAGGAGTTCACGGACAGCACCCTCATCGTCATCGCCCACCGCCTGAGCACCATCGCCGACTTTGACCGCATCCTGGTCCTCTCGGACGGCCAGGTCGCCGAGTTCGGCACCCCCAGGGAGCTCTGGGAGAGGGCGGGAGTCTTCCGCGGCATGTGCGAGAGCAGCGGCGAGACGGACAAGCTGAGGCAGGCCATATTTGGTTGAGATGAGGGACTCTGTTAGAAATGGCTATTGACAGGTGATTGTCGTGCAGATTGAGAATGGAGAAAAGTTTTGTTTCTTTTACGTTTAAGCGTTGTACTTGCCAACATTATTGTCACTCAGAGCAGCCTGAATGTAATTTCAAGAGGGCTAACAAGACGAATGATGGATAGATTCTCATGCTGGAGATAAATTCATTAAATTGTCATGACATCATAAAGTAGTGCAGTCTGAGCTGTCTCGACGCATATCCAACTGAAACAAAAGAAATCAACATAGAGAGAACCAAGTCTGATGCAAACGAACCAAACCGTCTTTGATCACAGTCACTCGCCGTCGCTCTCGTAGTCAGAGTCGTCGGCATCGTTCACGGCGTCGTCGAAGCCGTCGACCGGGACGGCGTTCTTGATGTAGTCGCGGAAGCCGCGGCTCATCTTGACGACGGCGCGGAGGTGCTTCTCGGTGATTGTGATGCGGTCAGAGTTCTCGTCCTGGGCGTCGCTCTCGGCGAGGGCGAGCGAGGTCTGCATGGCGTTTCGGATCTCGCGGCCGTTCCACCCGAGGGAGCGGACCTCGCGGCTGGCCCAGACGAACTCGCGGGCGGCGGCGGAGACGCGGATGAGGCCGTCCGAGTCGCGGGCCAGGCGGTCAAAGTTGTTTGTCCAGATGCGCTCGCGGTCCTCGTCGCCGAGGTTCCTGTAGTGCAGGGCGACGTGGATGCGGCTCAGAAAGGCTGGGTCAAACGACTGGACGCGGTTTGTGGTGAGGAAGAGCACGCCGCGGTAGTACTCGAGGGCGCGGAGGAAGACGGAGACGAGGCCGTTGCGGGAGATGTCTCTGGAGCGGCGGCGCTCGAGGTAGACGTCGGCCTCGTCGAGGAGCACGAGCGCGCCGTAGCGCTGGCCGAGCTCGAGGAAGTAGCTCAGGTTGGTCTCGATGTTGTACGAGTCGACGATGCTGAGGTCGCCGCTGGTGAGGGCGATGAGCGGCCGGTTGGTGAGCTCGGCGACGCACTCGGCGGTGCACGTCTTGCCGACGCCGGGGGCGCCGTGGAGCAAAAAGATGCGCCCCTCGCCCTTGTTCTTGACAAAGTCGTTGCCCCAGGGAGAGACCCTGCCCGAGCCGAGATCGGTCGCGAACTTGCCGATGAGCGCCTTGACGGTCATCTTGACCTCGTCGTCGAGCACCAGGTACTTGAAGGCCTCCTTGTCGGTCTGGAGCCGCTTCAGGTTGGCCAGGCTCAGGTGGCCCCAGCGGCGGTCGCCGAGGATGAATCCGGGGATCGTGTTGCTGCAGACGAGGTAGAAGAGGTCGCTGTCCGGAGGAGGCGAATGCTTGGCCGGGTCCAGGTCCTCGAAGCCGTGGTACGGGCTCTGCTCATTCTGGTGGCCGGAGCGGTCCGACATGCAGGCTCGGCATCCGCATCGAGGCTTGTTCCTCGGCAGATGGTCCTTGGTCGGCGGGGCGCTCTGGTCAAACTGATGAGGGCGATGGCAGCGGCCCATGCCGCGCATCGAGTCGGGGCCGGCGAGGTAATAGGTGTCGAAGCCGGCAGCATCGCAGATCACGCGGCCGCGCATGAAGCCCGTCGGACCTCGAGAGGTCCTGTTGCCCGACCCGGAGTTGACGAGGTGGCCCTCGTAGTCCATGTACGTCGGACGCTTCAGGAGCTCCCAGTACAGCTTACCCAGGGCGATGCTCTTCTCCCTCATGGTCAGGCCGCCCTGGGCCTCGAGGTCTTCGGGCCAGAAGCTGGCAGGGATGATGGGGAGGCTGCCAATGGCCTGCTCCCCGATCCAGGGGGAGAGGCTGAAGCTGTACATGAAGCGGTTGACCTTTGTGCCATTGGTCTCGAGCATCCAGCAGCTGATCTTGTACACGTCGTGGAGGCTGGAGGTTTGCTGGTTGATGTTGACGCTGCTGATGACATAGGCGGTCCAGATGTCGTAGCGCTTGGCGTAGATCACCTCTCCCGGCTTGAGGAGAAGCCAGAAGAGCTCAAAGGTGGCCATGGGCGTCTCGAGCTTGTGGCGGTCCTCTTCCTGGCGGATCTGGTCGCCCAGGTTGTCGTCGAGGAACTTGAGGAGGACGTCGATGTGCCTGGCGGCAGTGGCAGCATACTCGGAGTCGTGGGCCGCAGGCTGGTTGTCTCGATAGTGGGCAAGTTCCTGTCGGTGATGATAGAGCACACGGTAGGGCGAGTTGATGGTGACGAATTTCCCCTCGAGGTTGATGTAGGGATAGTAAGCCACGACGGCCTTGAGAGCGTTGATCAGATGCTCCGAGTGAATGGTCATGAAAGGCCGGGCAATGTCGGGGGGGGAGGCTTCAAGATCCTGCTCCTCATCCGAGTAGTAGTCATCGTAGCGGAAGTTGACCTGTTCAAAGGTCTCGGTGATGGGACGGTTCTCCTGGCCTGGACCACCAGGGCGGCGGCGGCGGGTAGGTCTGCTGGAGGACTTGTCGGTGAAGACCTTTGTGACGATCTCGAGGATGGGCTTTTCTCTTGCAGGGTGATCTTCTTCCTCGTCGTCTCCGTCGCCTTCGAACTCTGGGACATCCTTGAACGGCTGGGTGCTTTGGCGGTCTTGGGCAAGTCGTGTCAGTCTTCTCTCATTCTAAAGAAATTTGCCTCTTGAGTATAAAAAGGGATATTATGGCTTACACTCGACGACCTTGTCGTTCCAGCCAAGGTACTTGATCACATGCAATACATCAGGAACCTTGCCATCGACCTTGAGAACCTCCCTGGAGGCCGGATTCCTGCTCCGGTTGACCCTGTGGGAGATATCCTCGAAGCTGGCGATGGAGCTGGTGTCGTCAGTCTCGACGACGCGGAGCCCTTGGGGTTGAGGGGCCTCCATGATGGTCATGAGGGAGTTGACTGAAAACCAAGCAGAGGTAGTCAATCAGTTGCACGAGATGGCTAGTGATGAGTCAAGACAAGATGAGGATGGAAGAGAGAGGGGGGGTGCTTCGCCGCCCCAAGAGTAAGCGAGGCGTTCACGGCTTCTTATATGCGCTGGCCGCCGAAGGCAGCAGCGGCATGCCAAGAGATTCACGGCATTGATCAAGGGTTGAACAGCGGCAAGAGCCTGCAGTGCCGCCTTTTCCATGAAGTGCTCACCGAAATGCGGGCGAATGCCAATAGCGTTTCACGATGAGCGGCCGGTGACGCCCGCAATTAGGCACCACAGGGCTTAGCCTCCCGAGGCCATAGAGGCTCCACACAGGAGCAAGTGTCTTGTGCGTCGGTAGCGTTGAAGCCGTCACTAATCGCGCCGGCGGCCGCTCTCCTTTCAGCCCTGTGGGCGGCCGGAGTTGCATCTGACGGATGCAGCCTGCAGGGGACCCCGCCAACTTCGGCACTGCCCCAGGGCCCCTCAACGGGCTGTCTATCACGGCGGGGGAGAGAGACGGGATGGAGCCGGCTTCATGCTGCCTTGTACGAGTATGCTCATGATTTCGTGCCTGTCTCTGGGACAGATGGGTGGTCGCGTTTGGCGAGGACGATGGACGTACAGAGGCAGAAGGAGCCTCCAGAATGCCACAAGACTTCACAGAGTGTAAGCATGACGTCGAGCGCGGTAGATTGTGTATCCCGTCCTGTGGAGGCCGCCCTGCGTTATGCCTCGAGTCCGCCTTGGTTGAAAACAACATCCTCATTGGACTATGGAATGGCGAGCGGTGGTGTCTTTAATAACTCAGTGGCTCAACTAATAAGTCTTTATACCCCAGCATACCTAGGCATGCAGATGATTTCTGAGCATTTAAACCAGCTTAAACTTAAGAGGCTATTGTAAGATGTTATCCCCTCTAGATTAGAGTCTAGCAAGCAGTAAGAGGAGAAGAAATAGCTATGGATAAGATCTAATCTCAGCAATTAAACGACCTGATGACGAGGCTTTGTTCTTCTTAATGCTGAGTTTAAAGGCGGCATTTCATTTCCTGATGAGTACACTGAGAATGAAGTTAATCAGCTGGTGATTCCCTCTGGTTTGCATGGTCTTGATTCATCTCTGCCTCGGTCAGGTGCAGGGAAGAAGACAAACGTCACCACCGCCCGCGCACTCCACCCGATCTCGCCTGCCGCATTGAACTATCCATGCTCACTCACAGTATTTCAACGCCAGCAACATCTTCCTTTGCGACATTCCCACCCTCTTCGACACCCGCCATTCCACCGCTTCGAATTATCAACCATCAACCATCAATAATAATGCGCAGTCGTTAGGTCCAACATGAACTGCCAGAAATGCCGCCAGCCACTCAGGCTGGATGGCTCCCTTGTGGACCTCAACCCAGCTGCCTACGATCTCCTTGTCTGTGAGCGCTCCCCCATCGGTGGTCTTGTTTCAGAAGACTTGCTCACTCCTCCTTTAGCCTCAACTTCGCCGCAAACGCTCACAAAGTCCCCCTCGCCTCAACCGCCGACCGCACAACCACAGGAGCAGGCGCGCAAGTCTCTCTACGATATAGTGTCACGGAACACTGGACCACCCACATTCAAGCGCAATCATGGAGGCCATCCGCGCGACTCCTCCATGTCGTTCATATATTTGACCGAGTCCCAAGTGGCCAACTCACCACCGGCCCAGGGGACCGAGCCCGCCCCGACACCAGCAAGACTCCGGCGCGCGAGCTCCAGCCGCACCACAGACGATCACGATGCGCCCCTCGGCGACGAGATGGATAGAATCAACCGACTCTTCGAGGTTCTGTCAGCGCGATCCGACATTGACCACCCGATATGTGTTGAATGCACAGACATGCTTGTTGGCGGCTTGCAGAAGAAGCTGGAGGTCGCTTCGCGCGAGAGGGATACCTATGTGAAGCATCTGAAAGAGGCCAAAGCAAACAAACCTAGCGAAGAGGACATGAAGTCCCAGGAGGAGGCTCTTCGAAAGGCCGAGCAAGACAGAGCAGCCGCGGTGGAGGAGCTGAAGAAGCTGGAGGCGGACAAGGATGCACTGGATGAGGAGCTTGTGGCACTTGAGGAGGAGTCCCGACAACTTGACAAGGAAGAGGAGAAGTTTTGGAGGGAACGCAATGCTTTCGCGACCAAGATGGCCGACTTCCAGTCCCAGAGGGACAGTGTCAACGCAAGGTACAGCAACGACTCGCAGCTTCTGGAGAAGCTACAACGGTCTAATGTCTACAACGATACCTTCTGCATCAGCCATGATGGCAGTTTCGCAACGATTAATGGGTTAAGGCTGGGCCGGCTGTCTAATAAGCCAGTAGACTGGCCCGAGATCAACGCAGCCTGGGGACACGCACTCTTGTTGCTGGTGACGGTGGCAGAGAAGCTCGGGTACCGGTTTGATGGGTACGACCCGCAGCCCATGGGAAGCACATCCAAGATTATCCGGTACGAGACACCCAGCCCCTCGTCGAGTCGACTGGGCGGCCGTTCTGTCAATCCGCCGCCAAAGAAGCACGTCCTTGAGCTGTACAGCTCCGGAGACATGCCTTTGGGATTGACCTTTATGCATCGACGGTTTGACAACGCCATGGTTGGATTCCTTGAACTGGTGCGGCAGCTGGGCGCGTTTGTCCATCGGCAAACCGAGGCAAGCGGAAACCCACTGAGTCTGCCGTACAAGATTGACGGCGACAAGATTGGGGATGTGAGCATCAAACTCGGCATCGCGCAGGATGACGGCTGGACCAAGGCGTGCAAGCTGACCTTGACATGCTGCAAGTTTCTGCTTGCCCACGCAAGCAATGTTACCGCGAGTGCGAGGAATGGCGGCGCCTGATCGGGCAGTGCTTGACATGGGTTTGAGCGAGAATCAGCTTTTTCAAAGGACAAGATCCTAACTAGGGTTCAATATATATACACATGGAAACGGAGTTGGGCACGGGTGGCAGCGTCTTTGTCTGCTTGTCTGGAACAGGGGGTTTTTCTAGTTAGTTCCTGGTTGAGGTAGATTCATGAAGCCACCCCCATATCTTTCTTCCTTGTCTGAGCACTTGTTTTGGTTTCCTCATCCAACAAAGGCAAGCAACAAAGGCAGGCAATGCTAGCTGCAGTTTTTCCAGTTTGTGTATCCTAGACCCCAACAAGTCATGCGCGACAGCAAAAAGGGGTTAGATTCACCCTTGCAACAGCATCAGCGCCAAATGCCAAATTGGAGCAGTGAAATCACAAGGCATCCTAGGCCCAGCTTGAACCCCGCAGCCCCACCAGCCCCGCTGAACAAAGCACTTTACGCGACGCACGTCCCCAAATCGCGTCATGGCGCGTCTGAGCCCTCCTCTGTTGCTCCTCCAACCAACCATCGCTGATCGAAAGAAGCCAGGAGCGACTGAGAGCATGCGCATCCTTGGATTGGCAGGCGCGAGATTTTGAGATACCGCTTTCCCTGTTCCAAATTGCTTCTAAGCTTTTCACGAACTTGAAAAAAAGAATCATTCGCCCTTGGGAAACCTTTGCGGCCATGAAGCCTCCAGCAAAGAGGCGGCGTCATGGCTCTTCGCCCGGCGGCCGTCTCGGCCAAAATGACGATGACGACGACGACGAGCTCGCCTCCCATCCGCTGGAGATATTGATCCGACGGGACCCTGACATTCAATTCGCGCTCAAGAGAGCCAACGCAGACCACAAGCTCCAGGCGACAATGGCGCACATCATCGAAAAGTACAGCCGCGACTTTGACGGGGTCGGCGACGAGATCGACATGGAGACTGGGGAGATTGTCGTGAACAATGGCCACCTGCACAACATGCGGGACGAAGGAGACGTCGAGGGACTCTGGGTGGAGGGCGACAGCAATGTCGACGAAGACGAGGGGATCCTGCTTGAAGATCTCACTGACAAATATTCCGACAACGAAGCAGCGGCCAACGAAGTGCAAGACTCGAAGGGTGGCCGAAACTATCAAGGTCGAGATGCGACTGGAGGAGGACGCGAGGATGGCGACGAGGGCAGGAATGCCAACACAGGCGAGCAGGGCATGGATACCACATCAAAGCCCAGCGATGCAACATCTGAGTCAATTCCCGCTCCTGTGGCAGCAGAAGGCCAAGATAACGCAGCACGCGACCCAGACCAACGATTACCACATGAATCCCCCGATCCCTTCGGTGGCCCTTCTCAATTTGGGCTTCCGCTGCCTTTCGGACATGGCGCTTCTCCCCTTGATTATGGTGCACCAGCCGCATCCTTTGGTCCATGGGCCATGATGCCCGGATTTCCCATGCATGCGTTTGTCCGCGACGATATTCCTCCGTACTATAACATGCAACCAAGCATGACAGGGTCTTGGTTCAGTGGAGGCAGGTATGACTTTCCCGCAAACAATGGAAAGACATCGATCTGGGGGCGGGGTTGGGCCAAGAAGACGAAGCGTGCTGGCTTGATGAAACAGTCCTCGAAAGGCCCTCCTAGATCGAGTGAGCAGCCCAGCTCGGACTCCCAGCGGAGCGAAAATCACGAGAGGGATGATCGGGATAGCACTATTGATATCGAAACGGGCACTGGAGACAAACAGCAACCGGTCCAAAACTCCCCGACGGATGATCGGGTCATCAATGCTAGCGATGAAGATAACTTGCTTCTGTCCGAGGACGCCGACCCTGAGCCTCCGTCCAAGTCCAACCCTATACGCCAAGAAGCAGAGAAGCTGGCGAAAGGCAATGCCAAGGGAACGCTCACGGCAAAAGTTCTGGAAGAGACGGATGGAAACTCTACCAAACTAACCCCACAGGATGACGGTCAAGACGGCGGAGATCGAAGACGCTCAGGTCGGGCAAGAAAACAAGTGGAATATATGGGCAAGATCTCTTGGTCGGAGGCGAAGGAATGGAAAAGGTCGGGACAGAGCCTAAGTGTTGAACTTCCACGGGTAGATCCTGCAACCCGGAGAGACTTTCAAAGCGTCGACAATACCGACGATGAGCGACCCCAGACTGAGGAACTTTCGCAGGGAACGGCGCCGAGGAGAAGCCAGGGAGATGCACCGAAATCCACCTTGCAGCAAGTCATCCCAGATTCACAAGATACAGCCACGCCCTTCAACAGCAGCGCCCCCCAAGGGTCACAACCACAATCCCAAGAGACGAGGAGGGAGCCGAAAGCCATGCAGAGTAGCACTGTCCCTACAATGGAGCTTTCTGACGACGAGGCGCCGTTGATGCTGTCAAGGGTCAACCCGCCCAGACAAACAGCCACGGCTTCAAATCCAGTTGCACGACCATCTAGTCCGGCTGGAAAGCAGCTAGATCCGAACCGATCTGCACCTGGCGCGGATGCTCATCAATCACTGACAGAGGAGGAGCACCATGAGACCAGCATTTGCAAGCCAATCGATTCACCAAAGGGAAACGCTGATATGAGCGCTACTCAAATCGAGCCTCAGATCGCAGTATCCGTGGACGAACCTGCCCCATCCCTGAAGCGGAAACGAGCCAGGCCAAGGCGATCCGACGTCACGGCGTCTGAGTCGAGTGTTGTAGCAACGACGATCTCGGACTCCCAGCGCCAAAGACGAGGGCCTGGCAGACCAAGAAAGTCGAGTGTTGTGGTGGCCCATGTGACCGAGGTTCAATCGCAAACCAGTCATGATGTTACTCTGGGCCAGGAACCGCCTGACGACCACATCAGGACCACCGAGGATGAGAAACCCCCGCGACTGTCCCGTGAGGTTAGATGGCTTCAGATTACAAAGCCCAAAGGTACCCCCCAAGTGCAGTCAAGGATTCGAAGATCGAGGGCGCACGAGGCAGATTCCAACGCGCCGGTGGCAGCAGCCAGCAAGGAGCCAATGCCACCTTCACCAGCAACA
>JABFEP010001156.1:0-11629 GCA_013618265.1 Fusarium albidum
GTTATATAGCTATAGATATCTAACCTCTTCATAAGATAATACTACTAGATATAACGTGCATGATAAGCATGTGCACCAAACAAGGGTACGCACCACCTGGATTTTACACTATAAATCCAACTTTTTAAGAAAAATCTTAAAAATTCAAATTAAGTTTAAAATTAATAAAAACTCATAATTATGTTAATTATATAGAGATATTTAATTTATAAATTTCTAGAATTTGATATATTTTTACTTTATAAGTTATTAAGAAAAAGCTTATTAGCACTGTGTACCTTACTATATCTAGCTTAATAATTTAATTAAAAATATATTAAAATATATATGAATCTAGGTTAAGTATACTAAACGTAATTATTATAACTCTTTAAGTCTTAAAACTCTATAGCTAGATTTAGGTTCTCTAGGGTAGGTTATTTTTCGCTATACAGTATAGTGGTGCACATACTTGTTTGGTGCACATACCTATCATGTACGTTAGTAACCTTTGTAATTATCTTTCCTTATATATTAGCGCTCGAGTTATTCTAATAGAGAACTTATAGACTAAAACGGGTCCTATTAATAGTACTACTAGCGTTATTTTTAACCTCTCGTAACGGGAAGATATTATTAGCCCTCGCGCTAAGTTCTCTTTTATTATTCTAGTTAAATTTAATTGGTATTCTAGCTCTTTTTACCTCGAAGACCCTCTTTGACTAACCGTTATACTAATATTCTAGTCTTACCGCGATTTCTTTAGGAATAATACCTCCTGTAGCTATAACTAGTTCGCCTTAGCTATTATATATAATATTACTATATATAAGTCCTAGGGAATAATACTAGAGAGGGCTATAGTAAATATATTTTAAAGGGATTTCTAGAATACGATATCCTATATAGCTATCTTGCGTATTAAAACGCTAGAGTAAATATATTATAAAGGGATTCTAGAATAAGATATCCTATATAGCTATCTTGCGTATTAAAACGCTAGATAGTATTATATTTAATACTAATTTTAATCTACTGGCTATTATAATATATTTAGATAGTAGTATTATAGCGAGAATACGCGATATAAAACGGTAGTAGATATAGATACTCTACCCTTAGAAGTATAAAAAAAGACTTAGACTAGCCCTAAGAAGTAGCCTTCCAGCGTAGCAAGGAGCCCTCCGTAAGAGGCCCTCTATAGAAGGCCCCCGGTAGGGTCCCCGAAGGGACCTAGCAGCGCCCCCGCAGGGTGATAATATATTAATATAAGTAATCAATATAAATAACACGTTTCCTCGAAAAAGCTTCGCGTCTGCCTTCGATAAGGGTGTCCGTTGTCGACTTCCCTAGTTAGAATGGCCATTGACTGCCAAGATGAAAGGACCTGGAAAACTTCGATATGACCTGAGACGCCCGGTGAATACTGTAATGCATCTCGCAAACTCCTTCAAACGCCCAGCTCGAAATCAACAAGTCCACGCGACATAGCGCACACTGCTCAAGCCCTCACGGCTCCGGGAACGCTGTCATTCTCGCTCCACACTTCCTTGCTTTCCTGTTCGACAGCCCTCATGGCAACTGCAACGTCTTCCAGACGCGTGACAACATCGATAACTCCTTGGTTGACCCGCTGAAAATACCGATCGTTGGCTTCTCGCCGGATCCTGGCGTGGAGAATGTCGGCTTCCGTCTCTTCTTCCAGCTTGGCGCCGAGTTGGTCAACGCCCGTCCCGCTGCTGTTTGGGCGCGGGATACTGCTGCTACCCACGGTGCTTCTTCCCCCGTCGGTCCCATCAGGGCCCGACTTGGAGGCATCTCCCAACGTGGCTTTCAAGTTGCGAACCTCGGATCCTGTGGCAGAGGCGGCATAGTCATGTTGTCCGGTCTCTATGACATCGTCTGCTTCGCTTCTTGCCCACGCTTGGGCGAGAGCAATCTGGGCGGCTCTCAAATCTGCCAGCTTGCGGTCATGATCAGGTCCAAACACGTGAGTTCCTCCGGAGGCTGAAAGTTCGACCTCTTCAAGAGTAGCTTGCATCTCGGACCACAAGAGATCGGTTCGGTCCCCAGTCCGCGTACTCTCGGCGTGCCAGAGACCAGGTCGCGGGCCCGGGGTCAAGACAGTCCCAGAACGGACTGAAGGAGTGCGCTCAACATTTGAACGGGGAGTTAGATTCGACTGGCCCAGGAAAGGAACGCTGGACGCCGGCGGGTTGTTAGGTAGAGAGACATTGGAGGCAGAAGGAGATGGGCGAAGGAAAAGCGAGGGAGGTGGATCCCGCTGCCTGCTGTGAGGTCGCGGCGTGTGAGACATTATGGCCGTGATTACCGACCTTCGAGAGAGTAATTATTCTTCAATGATTAAAAAGACAAGAGGCTCATCTCATGGTTCTCGAGAGATCATGGATATCGAGACTTGAACTCATACCGCTTGTTCCAGTCGAGCCCACTCTTCCTGTAGACTGTACAGTGTGAACAAAGTAAGACATTGCTCTTATGACTGTGTCCACTGGAGGTGGAGGCTGCTCGGATCAGTCCACCTGCAGGCAAGTGGGCCGAGTTCAAATCGCTGGGCTGCACGTGATGCATCAGGTGTTTCTCCCGGCACAAAATCCGTGGGTGGCAGTCTCTAGGGCCTCGAAACCCTACCCGCAGTTTGAGTTAGCCAGGTCCTCCAACTTTTCGTCGCCTCCACTAATTATCATCACCAACCGTCGTCGCGATACACAGAACAGTTCGGTAGGTGCTCCAGCAATCCATTACCGCTCATCAGCCCTCATCGCATTCGAGAGCTCGCATCGACATCAACTGACGACCTGAAGCAAACATGGCTGGAGGCAAACCCCGTGGTCTCAACGCTGCGCGTAAGCTGCGAACGAACCGAAAGGACCAGAAATGGGCCGACCTCGCCTACAAGAAGCGTGCTCTCGGCACTGCCTATAAGTCCTCGCCCTTCGGTGGCTCTTCCCACGCCAAGGGAATTGTCCTCGAGAAGGTCGGTGTTGAGGCCAAGCAGCCCAACTCCGCCATCCGAAAGTGTGTCCGTGTTCAGTTGATCAAGAACGGCAAGAAGGTCACTGCCTTCGGTACGACTACCCCCCAGGCGACCCGGAGCATGCGAGATGATGATGCTAATGGTGGTGCCAGTCCCCAACGACGGTTGCCTGAACTTCGTGGACGAGAACGACGAGGTCCTCCTGGCCGGTTTCGGTCGCAAGGGCAAGGCCAAGGGTGATATTCCCGGTGTTCGATTCAAGGTTGTCAAGGTCTCGGGAGTCGGTCTGCTCGCTCTGTGGAAGGAGAAGAAGGAGAAGCCCCGTTCTTAAACGCAACGCTCGGGGAGGGAAACAAATTCACATTTCGGCACGAGGAGTCCATTCGGCTTGCTTGCATTGGCATTACTGGTTAGGGTTCTGATCATGGGAGACGAGGTCTGAAACGGAAAATAGATCAAAAAGTCTTCGACCAACAAAGTACAAGTGCAAGTTGCGTGAGCGGAAATCTGGGAGCCAATCCTACATTTCCTTTTTGAGGTGCTCGTGTACAATATGATACATCGTCTCACTTCTCCGCCTCCGCCTCCGCCTTGTCCTGAGGTCCCTGGGCGTACTTGACAGCATAATCGGCAGCCAATCCCAGGCTGATTACTCCGCCTGTAATCCAGCATCCATTGATGAACCACCACCAACAGTCCTTGACGCTCTTGAGATTGACTCGCTTGATCATGACACCAAGAGTGACCAATGCGCCTCCACAGCTTCCGATGAAGAAAGCAGGCCCAGCACCGGCTGCGACGCCAGCCGCAACGAGAAGAGAGATCTGTGTTATGGCCAGGCCCGTCAGCACCTGCTTGGTCTCGGCATCATGCTTCAAGGCGATGCTCTTGATTCCTGCCTTGACGTCATCCTTGATGTCCATATGAGCATAGATCATGTCGTAGAGCACCGTCCATGCAATGTTGGAGGCGTAGAGACAGGCAGCGGCAGTCAAGGCCGAAGAATTTGACAGCAGGTCAATTCCAAGAGCCGGGAATCCCATGATGGCACCCCATGAAAAGGTCAGACCAAGAACGGCCTGGGGATAGTACGTCACACGCTTGGCTAACGGATAGCTGGCAACAAACAGCAAGCTGGGAACGCCGTAGAACAAGCAGGGAAGAGGAAACTGAAGCAGGATGCCCAGTCCCGCAAGAAGCTGGACCCCCGTGTAGACGAGGCCTTTGAACGGGGTGATTGCTCCACGGGCGATCGGTCGAAGCCGGGTCCGCGCAACATGAGGATCAAGGTTTCGGTCCCAAAGGTCATTGATGGTGCATCCCGCCCCGCGCATGATAAGAGCTCCGGAGAAGAACAGGAGGGATGTGCCGATGACGGTGCCTGGCGTTGCCATGGGCATTGTCATCGGAGCGGCCATGAGTGTTGAGAAGAGACATGGGAAGAAGAGGTAGTAAGTTCCGGCTGGGCTGTTGAGTCGGATCAGTTCAGCGTAGGGGACCCAGGACGCTGGGAGTTTCGATAGGATTCCGGTTTCAGGCGCCTTGTATGGATGCACGCTGGTTGGAGTTGGTGATGCTGGGTCACCACCAGTCACCAGGGGTGAAGATCGCCGTTTGGCTTCGTGAAACCCAACCGCTGGCTGGCTGTTGTACCATGACTGACTCAGAGTCCTGGAGACATGAGTGAGAGACGATCGAGAGCCTGTGTGTTTTGGCACCCTAATAGATCGCGCAGAGATGCTCCTGGAATGAGCCCAGGCCGACGCCCGGGGCAGCGTAGTGAATCTCATCGGCAATAGATGGCCTGCAGAAGAAATGAGAACACTAGACCGACAATTGGCTGCTTTTCCATATACACTCACAAAGAAGCTAAATCCGAGAGAAACCGCCACTAGGCAAAGGCCTCAATGCCAGCCCTACCAAGGCTCGGCAAGATCTCAGAGTCTGGTTATCTCAAAGTCCAAAATCTTTAAAACCATTCTTTGGACCTTACACCAAGGTAAACGGCCCTCGGAACCAAACTGGCCGAGCAAGACAAGGACGGACCTGGCGGACAATAGCGCATCACGTGCAGCGGGCTCCACCACTAATCTTTGCAGCTCCTGATTGGTCGCGCATTTACCAGCTCAGCTGCAGCTTGACGCGACGCTCCCGATCTCGCACCTTTGGATTTGTAGCCTCGCCTCAATTTCTAAACATTCAACACCACACCCTGGGCACCCTTCCTCGCCGGATGAACGAACCCTGTTAGGAACACGGCTTTGTGACCTGACCTGGCACACGCGGTGGTCCGAGCAACTCCTTGAACAATTTGCAACGACTGAACGCAGCCCGATTGATGCAATTGCTAGCTTCACGAAACGAACCTCGCTACCACAATCACTGCGATCTTGCGCGTCGCGAGCCAGAAAGCCGACTAGATGCCGACGTCACTCCATCCGCAGGCCAAATTCGATCCTATCCCCCCTGATCTCGACTTGTACGGATTGGTCGACAGAACGCCCAACTTCAAGTGGGTTCAACGTGTCTCAAGGGCGCAGATCCGCAACCTCGGTCAACAAGAGTTTGAGAAGCTCGTCTTGATCCATGTTGTCGCTGGCGGCAAGCCTCTGGTGATTGATGGATGGGATGCCGTTTTGCCAAAATGGCTCTTCGACGTGGACTGGCTGGAGAAGACATACGATAAGAAACGTAAGTGACCCTCCCCTACACCTCCTAGCCCAGTTGCACTGATGCAGCGATCACACAGAGGAGAGTGTAAGAGATATCACCGCTGGAAGTGACATTCCCATGACTACCGGACACTACCTGCGAGCGATGAAACAGCTCACGAATCAATGGACGCTGACAAATTTTCGCGATGAGCGCCGCCAGCGTCTTTATCTCAAAGATATAGATTGCCCTATCGAATGGTACGACGCGTTACAGAAAGTCATACATCCGAACTTGTTCTACCTGAACGAGAATGTGAGCGAAGCTGGAGGAGCGCGGCAACAATCCGATGACATGTTCCGCGACGAGGCCGCCGCAGCCCCTGCAGCCCCCGCGGGCGACCTGATGTCCAGCCTGCCAGAGGAGATGCGTGCCCAGAATCTCATGTGCTACATCGGACACGAGGGCACCTATACGCCAGCCCATCGTGAGATGTGTGCTTCTCTGGGCCAGAACATCATGGTGGAGGCATCCAGCGATGAGAAGGGCGAAAAGCCAGGGAGCTCGATTTGGTTCATGACGGAAAGCAAGGACCGGGAGGTCGTTCGAGAGTATTTTCTCTCCATGCTGGGCCACGACATTGAGATCGAGAAGCACTTTGCCCAAATCAATGGGTGGAAGAAGGCGCCCTTTGATGTTTACGTCGTTGAGCAGAAGGTTGGGGATTTTGTCCTCATCCCTCCTCTGGCCGCGCATCAAGTCTGGAACCGAGGCACCAGGACGATGAAGGTGGCGTGGAACCGCACGACTGCCGAAACCCTCGAGATGGCGCTGCACGAGGCACTCCCCAAGGCTCGGCTCGTCTGCCGTGACGAACAATACAAGAATAAGGCCATGATCTATTTCACCCTGGAGAAATACTATCGCCAACTTCAACACCTCGAGGAGAACGCAGAGATGACGCAGATGAGCTTCCTGGGACTTGGTCAGGATATTGTCCGAAACTCACCACGTGCTAAGCAGTTAGCCGGCGACTTCAAGAAGCTCTTTGGCCTCTTCACCGAGATTCTCCTTGATGAAATGTTTGCCTTCAAGGAAAAGGAGGTGGAGCTCGTTGAGTTTGATTCTTGCATCACTTGCTCTTACTGCCGTTCCAACATCTTCAACCGGTTCCTCACATGCAAGCACTGCACTCGTATGCTGGTTACCGGCGATGAAGATGCATACGATGTTTGCATGGAATGCTATGCCATGGGACGCTCATGCGCGTGCCTGTCTGGCCTCCAGTGGTGCGAACAGTGGTCTTGGTCCGATCTGGTGGACAACTACGAGACCTGGCGATCTATGGTTATCAGAAACGATGGCTTTGTCGACTTTGAATTTTCTCCACAGCCTCTTGAGATTGCGCGGCAAAGAGCCAGAAAGAAGTCAGTCGCCCAAGTATGCCAGGATGCCTTGCGACGACGACCATGGAAAGACATTACCAAGCCGGAACATGAAAAGACGCCGAGCGACTCGGAGCCCGAAGGCGAGGAGAAACCCAAAAAGCGGTACAAGCGGAAGAAGAAGAAGGGAGAACTTCGACGATGCCATGTCTGCTGTCACAAGGATTATGCGTATCGGGTGCATTCATGCACAAACCCTGGCTGTACCGAGGCATATTGCTATGGCGTTCTTTACAGAGCGTTTGATATGATGCCCCAAAAGGTGCTTGAGGATGAGCAGTGGCAATGCCCAAAATGCCTCGGCATTTGCAACTGCGGCTACTGTCGCCGTGTAGGAAACACTGATCCATACACCCCCAAGAACACGTTACTTGGACACGACACTCGGCCGATTGCTGACGATCGGAGCGTAGAAGCCCTCGTTGACTTCCGAGTGCACAATTTATCGTGGCTCAAGGCTGCTGGAGAAGAGAGTCGTAGCAAGGACAGCAGACGGATGAAGAGGCTGAGAGAGCAAGCCGACAATGCAAAGGCGCAAGACATCACCGATCAGGAGCAGGCAGACCAGGCCATGGACAACGAGCAGGAATTGCAGGATGCAGCGAGTGCCCTTCAAGGGTCCGGCATGAACGGGTACGGTGACCAGAGCCATGTTCTTGGCCAAGGTGACTCTACCATGGCTAGGGCTGCTGATGAGGTGCCCTTTCAGCCATTCCCCGACGGGACTGCTGGGCCAGATGATACGCTTGCCACGATTGACTTGTCTCAAGCCGGAGAGGCCGACACCTCTCTCTACCCCGATCCTTCTCTGGTGGCTCGACAGCGCATCGGCATGGGCTACTATGAACAGGATGATACACCGGACAAGATCCTGTTCGACCCTTTCCAGGCGCCGAGTGAAGAAGCCATGCGGCCTAGCGAGCCCGATATTCCCGAGTTTGTCAAAAAGTCCATCCGGGCGGCGAAGAGGAGGGCCAGGCGGGAGAATGAGGATCCCGACTTTGTTGTTGGCAAAAGCCACCACAAGAGACCTCGTCTCACAGCTGAGCCCGACTTCCTTGACAGCATGGACCCTGCTCTGTTCAACGGACCGCCTGCAGCTCCCGAGGCAGTCATGCAAGAGCCGGACCGGGCCGACCAGAACCAACCTGATGAGGAGGGCGATGAAACGACAAGAGAACCACGAGAAGCCTCAGAGGGACAGTCAGCATCTAAGAAATTGACGATGCCTCGATACGACGCCAACGAACCCTTGCTGCGACATGCGAAGCCCATCACCTCCTACATAGAAGAGGACATTGAGTCTGACGAGTTCGAAGAGGAGCAGTCGCATCAACCCAGAGCACAATCGCCAAAGGCAACATCCGTGCCCAACAGCAAGACTGCAGTCGACTTGGCTGCCGATGCGGTCCGCGCTCTGTTTGGAACGCCCACGTCCTCCATCCAGGAGGAACAGCCACAACCACAGCCACCACCCTTAGCGGACACCGAGTCTCCATCCGTACCCAAGACAGGCAAGAGACGCGGCCGTCCACCGAAGAATGCTTCCCAATCCTCCATTCCCGCTACTGCACAAGACGGCGGGGCCTCGCCGGAACAAGCAACGCCCGACAGCTCAGTCAAGAAGGCTAGGGGTAGGCCTCGGGGTTGGCCCAAGGGTCGTCCTAGAAAGTCGCACCTATCCCAGGTCACGGCCGCAGAGGATTCAAGCGAGAGGGTCCAGGATGTGACACAAGTCGAAGACGGCAGCGATTACGAGCATGATAGAATGGTGGGAGAGCTGGAGGCACAGCTCGCCGCTGAGCTCGCCGCTGACACTTCCGAGGTGGCCCCAGAGCCGGAACAGCCCCGACGACGACGAGGAAGGCCTCGAAAGTCTGGGGTGACCACCATTTCTGCTGCTTCACTAGCGGCTAACCCATCCGACGACGACTTTGAAGAGCCTACACCAACAAGTCATGCTGGTGACCGCGCCTCAAGGAGTGCTAGACGCGCTCGACGCTCAGAAGTTGACACCGAACCTGCCGAGGCTCCGGATACTCCCACGGCCGGTGGCCCTAGCTCCGGCGGCACACAACTTTTGTCCATGGCTGAGCGACTGGCACTCAAGGGGAAGAAGTTCAAGGTTGGCAAGCGAAAGGGTCGCCCAAGTGCTGGCAGCGTCAGTGCGGCCCCCTCAGCTTCCGTAGAACCAGACACAAGCAGTAAGGCTGCTCCAGAGGTGGCGGGCGAGCCGACACGCAAGCAGCGAAGGCAGTCTGGCCGCGACGCAACCCCCGAGGACGAACCCAAGCCTGCAGCGTCATCTCCTTCGGCTTCTTCAGTCCACCGCGATAGTTCGTTCAGTCCTTCGCCACCGCCGATGAGGAAGCCGAGCCAACCTACGGTAGTCAGGATCGGCGAATCAGACTCGGAGGACGACGGTCTATTGAACAGTTCGGGGTCGGGATCGGGTTCAGACAGCGATGGCGATATCCCCGCAAGAGGACGGGATGCCGGTCGGGGAGGAGGTCGAGGACGTCCACGAGGGAGAGGCCGAGGCCGAGGCCGAGGCAGGGGACGAGGCAGGGGACGAGGACATTAGAGGGTGTATAATAGGGCCATGTCAGTTGCCACATCGCGGATATGCCGTCACTTTTGTTGCATTTTAGCTTTCCGAGCGAGAGATTGATGATACCTTTCGAGACCACACGTCGTTGGACGGGTGAAAGTTTGTACCAATATATCATATACCCCCTATGATTCTGGGTTTTGAGCACCATACAGGCTCACTTGTACAATTATACCATTCTACGCATGCAATTCCCCTTCCGCCCGATCCAGGTAGCACACTAATGGGTGGCTCCAAAAATACCTCTCTACGATAGACCAAGTTCCTTACCCAGGTCTTGCCATCTTCCATTACGCATGGGATCCAGCTCTCTCAACTTGGCCAGCCACGAAGCTACGTCACTTTGCTCTTCCGAATCCAGCGCCTGGCCGGTCAGTTGGCCCAGGGCAACGACGTACTCGATGAGTGCCTCGTAAATCCACTTGATGTCGTGGTAGTCCTCCAGAAGGTCCTTGATCTCGACAACTTCGCGCTCGATGTACGACTTGCGCTCGTCGATAGTCAGGGCGTGAGCTATCTGGCGACTTCCAGTAGGATCAGCGAGGTTAAGGACCAGGAACTGATGATAGTACCAAAGAGACTGGTCCTCGGGTCCCACGTTCAGGGCATCGCGGATGATGTCCAGCTCTGTAACCGAATTAGTTATCTTAGGAGACGACGGGGCAGCTAACGCACCTTTGTCCAAGAGGGCCCTGCGAGAACTGTCGCTGGCCTCCCGCTCATCGAGCAGCCTCGGGATGAGCTGGCTGCGATTGTGCCAGGCGGAGAAGTTTGAGAGATCCCCGTGGATCATCTTGGTGGTGTAGTCAAACTCGTGCTCGACCAGGCTCTGCCCGTTGAGCGCGGGGCTCTCGAGCTGGGCCACGACGTGGCGGCGGTAGCCCCAGGCGTGAAAGTTGCGACGGTCCCGGTTGAGCATCTTGCCTACGAGGCCGAGCTCCTCCTCCCAGATGCGACGGGTCACGGGGACCCGGAGCCTCGCGGCGGCCTGGCCGAGGGTCCACAGCCTGTAGTTCCATATCCAGTAGCACTTTGGGAACTCGACGAGCAAGGGCACCGTGAATCCGAGCTCGGCGCGTATGACGTCGGCGTCCTCGTTGTCCTCGGCGTCAGGTGTTGTACCACTCTTCCCAGTTGTCCGGGGGTCGCGGGCTGGCGGGGTCTCTGTCGAGGACGAGCGCGATGAACCTCCGGAAGAGGTTGTGGGAGTGGCGGTCGCTGAAGTACTCGGCGACGCCTTCGAGGGCGACGATCCAGCCGACCGTCTGGATAATGAGCCAGAGATTAGACAGCGCCTGCGGGCGTTCCATATCGTGTAGTACTCTGGGTTGAGGCGCAGGAGCTTGGACGTGAGCTGGAAGGTGTCGGGGCCGTAGTCGTTGTCGGCGATCTGTTGGGCGTCAGGAGAAGACTTCTGCAGGGGCTTCCCGGAGAGGGACTGACCTTATGGCGGGCCTGGTCCTCGAGGGATCGGTACTTTTGGATCTTTTCGCGATCCTGCTGGCGCTGCTCTTCTGTCCGGGACCGCGCGGTGCGGGCTACGCCGTGCTGGGGGCCTTGGCGATCAGCATCAGCTTCGGGGCATTCTTGCTCTGGTTTTCGGCGATACTAACGCTGGTCATTCTGCGGGCGGGCAGAGGGGCCTGGATTGGCAAACTTGGGGGATGGATGTTGTTGCGATCGATAGTTGATAAAGCTCCGATTGACTGCCAACCCCGCGATTTTCTATGGCCAAGTATATAGGGTAGGCATATGACGTTGCTCTTCGTGGCTTCCACTTACATATCCGTCCTTGGTGCTCTTCCAGTTTATTCTAATTATTATAATCAACTCGTATTGCACCAGGTAGAACAGACCTGCTTCAAGTCTAGGTGTTGTAACTACCTACATGTATACTAGCTGTGCTTCCTCCCAGTCACACCCATCCGGTCTTCCCAAGCAAGA
>JABFEP010001157.1:0-20072 GCA_013618265.1 Fusarium albidum
TCTCTCTCTCTCTCCTCTTCCCTCTTGTCGCGCGGGCAATCGTGAACAGCCCGTAACCGACGCCATGCCTTTGCACCAGCGGACTTCGGCTAGCAGCCCAGTCAAGAGGGCCTCCTCTACTGTATCCTCAAAGGCCCTGACTGGTGCGTCCCTCGCCCGGCGCCTCCCGCCTCCCCCTGCTAACTCGGGCTGCCCAATTACAGTTCACGACTACGAATACGGATATGAGTACGAATGGGAATCCCAGCTCCGCGACGACCTTCAAAAGGCAAACACGGACCTGAACAAGGTCAACGCCGAAAACGACAAGCTTAAGTCCACCATCGATCAACTCACCCGCAAGCTCGCTGAGTCCAAGTCTGCCCTCGAGCAGACCAACCGCAAGCTCACCGAATCAAACGTCTCCTACCGCGAGCTCAAGGCCCAGCTCGAGGGCGCGCGCTCCGAGGCCGATGTCCTCAAGGAGGACAACCGTCGCCTCAACACCGACTTCGAGGAACTTAAGGAGGACAAGCGCCGCGTCAACAACGAATGCGAGGAGCTTAAGAAGGAAAAGGAGGAGCTTAAGAAGGAGAACGAGGGTGTCGTCTTTGAGCGCCGTGACCTCGAGCAACGCTTCATCGGCCTCCAAGCCAAGCACGAGAACCTCTCCATGCGCTTCCACGCCCTCAACAACCAGACGCCTCCCTCCACCATGACCAGCCCCATGTCGAGCCCCATGCCCAGCCCTCTCCCTGCTCCTGTTGTGTCCGAGAGTCGAAAGAACCCGTCTCGCGCCCCCAGCAAGGCTTCTAGCAAGGCGTCGAGCAAGACTTCCAGCAAGACTTCCAGCAAGAGGGAGTCGCGCGAGGAGCGCCACCGCGACCGGGAGGAGCGACACCAGGACCGCGACGAGAGCTCCCGCGAGGAGCGTGCCGTCGAGGATCGACCACCCCGCTCGTCCCGTCACCGGGAGGATCGCCCACGCGAGGAGCGCCGCGACCGTGACCGCGAGGATCGGGGCCGTCAGCGCGACAAGCCTAAGGAAAAGGACAGGTCTGAGGCCAAGGCGGACAAGGAGCGCTTGTCGAAGCGTTTTGACGAGCGCCCTTCGACGGCGGCTCGTCAGACCAGCTTCATCGAGCCATGGGGTCCCGGAGGTTGGTCTCCTTATGACACCCCTTCAATTGACCTTGACACTTACGGGCAAATGACAACAGGACGCCCAGCTGCCAGCGTTGTGTCTAGCCAGGCGACTTACTCCAACGTGCCTCGCACGGCGAGCGTCGTTGGGGGCCATTTCAGCAGCGACAGCAGTGCCTATGATGATGAGCGGTATGAAGATGGCTCGTACCACGCATACCCCATTCCCAGCCAGGCTCTGTAGGGACCTCGCTGGCCCCCATCTTTGACGGGGGGGGGGGCTTGCTGGATCGTGGCCGACTGCCAACGACGGCAGCCTCGTGGAGTTGACCAACCCTCCCGTGTCGCCAGTCAGAGCGAGAGCCTCTCTCGAGTCTCGTTACATCAAGATTAAAACGAACACATCCCTTGACACCCAAGGGATGGCATCCTTTTAGCACGCTGGACTTTGGTGGGGGTCCACGGCATCTTTCTCCCAATCGTCGCCGGCGATCGGACGTCAGTCAAGGCAGCCCCCGTCGTGACTCAGACTCGGTGGGGGAAGGTAACGGGCGACCTGGATCCTGGTCCGCACCCGAATGCCATTCCCCCGCACGATGAATGCATTCCCGACGTCGGCCTCGATGTTTTCCACCGCCCGCAAAGGTTTTGTCTCACCGTGGACATTCCAGTCGCATTCTCATCTTCCCCAACATACATCTTAGTCTGTTGGTTTCGCGGCTTCAAAGCAGCCCTCGAGCGAATCGATTGAGGCATCTGCTTTTCATATCATACGTTTACATCCGTCTTCACCATGAAGCTCTATCCCTCCATCACCGAGGAGCTGGCCGAGTGGGTGCAGCGTCAGCCTGTCTTCTTCACTGGGTCGGCGCCGACTCATGGCTCTCACATCAACGTCTCCCCCAAGGGCCTGGCGGACTCCCATTTCGCAATCCTGGGGCCGAACCAGTGCGCTTACATTGATCGCACTGGATCGGGATGTGAGACCATCGCTCACTCGTACGACAATGGCCGCCTCTGCCTGATGTTCATGAGCTTTGGCGCGGCGCCTCGGATTGTCCGGTTCTTCTGTCGATCCAGGGTGGTCGAGTGGGACGAGCCGGCCTTCCCCGATCTGGTCCGCCGCATCGCCCAGGGAAGACGGTCGGGCTTTGACGGCGCCAGAGCTGTCATCGTGTGCGATGTCTTCGAGGCGCAGACGAGCTGCGGCTTCGGTGTGCCGCGGGTGAAGAAGGACATCTACTCGCTCGGACAGGCCTCGGAGAAGCCTCTGGAGCAGGTGCTCCGGCAGGGCATCGACGGCAAAGTCGACGAGCTGGCGGTGTTTGAGGAGCGGCCCACGATGGACATGTGGGTCAAGAAGAGAGTCGACAACAACACGTTGCAGGACTACCACAACGAGACCAACGTGTTGAGCATGGACGGGCTGCCCGGGCTCAAGGCAGCTCGTCGCAGCGTGGGAGAAAGCCTGTGCATCACAGACGCAAAGGCGCGTGCGAAGAGGATTCTTGCCCATGGCGAAGCCATCGCCGTGGGCTTCATTGTTGCAGTGTTGTTGTACGTTTTCATGATTGCAACGGGAGTGATTTCAGCGGCATCGCCAAGGATTCAGATTTGAAGGGGTTTAAATGACGGCGCAATCTTGGTTTTTCTGCTCTTTTTCTTCGTCTTTTGTCTTTTGGATACCAAAAAGTACAGTGCTGGGGCATGAAAGCGCCTAGCGAGGATTCGAGTCTTGTGATATACCTTTTCTTGTTTCTTTTCCTTTTGTTCTTATTTTTATATATTTTTTCAGCCTCCAGATAGACTTGTTTTCGGGGCTCAACAGCCCGAGCAGGAACGAACCCCCCCGCCAGTTTTTAGGATAGCCGTACTTGATGTAGTACAGAATTTTACTTTCAACTTGAATGTTTTACTCGCTCTACTCGTATTTCGTATATGTTCTCTGAAATGAGAAGCTGCATAAGGAGCAAAGCCCTGTGTCGCAGTGAAACACTGACCTGGCAAGCCACGCGGGAAGGCATAGAAACATGAGAGTTGGGTTATGATTCAAGGGAATAATTACCCGCCCGCACCAACAGGAACCTAATTCACCAGCATCTGCCCTGTAGGGTTCTTGTCCTCCAGCGTATCAAATGACCCGAGTCCTCTCTCTCTTAGCCCTGCAGGCGATGAAGCTAGTACTATGTGTAGTCAGTCACGCGCCATCCCATCGGGATCGGGTCATCACATCCCGTGTGAGCGGCCTGGGCCAGCTGAGAGAGATAAGGGCAGGGGTCTTGGAAGCAGAATAGTTAGCTAATGAATAAGTGCTTTGCCTTGAGAGAGGCTGCATCTGCAGGGTTTTCTGGCTACTTTGATGCGAGACGACGGTGCGGTCCAGGATGCATGAGGCGTTTTGATGAGGGGGTCTGAGGAAGAAAGTGAGAGAGAGGTATATATATATATGAAGGAGGGAGATGGCTTCAAGAGATAGCATGTAGAGATTCAGATGCTACCTTTCTATTTGTTTCTTCTGCTCTTGTTAGTCATCCATCATGGGCGTGTCGCGATCATCCTGCGCGACCATGTGGGGGTTCGAGGAGAACTCTCGAGGATGGAGAGTCTGGCTCATCTTTGCCGTGTTTCGTAAGTTTAAACCCCCCGAGGTTCTCTTTTAAATGTGCAATATAGAGGTTATTGACAAAGTACAACAAGTCGGGCTGATTGTCAACTTCATCGCCGTGCTGGGCTGTCTCTCGCCCGCCACGGCCACAATCCACCTCTACAAACTACACCAGGATGAACTCCTCGAGGCCATCCAGGAGGTCTCTCACAGGTCTTCCAAGCCCCTAGAGAATCCTAACCTCCCTCACATCTGGGTCTGGGGTCTCTCGGGTGAGTTATTATTGTCTTCCAGAAGGGGGAGAAAAAGCTCACAGCGACCTAGGCGTCTGCGACGACAACTCGCACTGTCACCGCTCGTTCCCACCAACCCTCTCCCTGGGAGCAATGGTCGACTCGTCCCTCCGAGCCTCCACCCCCAACGAGACGGCACTGTCCTCGGCCCTCGCCCCTTGGATATCCGTCATCCGCTCCTCCTCCGTCGACGGGTACTCCGAGTCGGTCAACCCGCGCCTGCACGCCTCCCGCGCACGCTTCGTCTCCTTCTCGCGCGCCTCGGCCGCCCTCGCCGTCCTCGCCCTGTTCACGTCCGCGGGCGTCCTGGCCGTGGCGCTCGCCTCCATGTCGTCCAGGATGCTGCGCGGCGCCGTCAAGCTGTGGATGCTGTACCTGGGGACCCTCCTAGACGGCCTGCTGCTGCTCGCGTCGGTCGTCCTGGCCGTCTACGCCATGGACGAGGGGCCCAGGGCCATCGTGAGGTACGCGGGTGGTCCCCAGGCCAGGCCGGGCGACTTTCTGGGGCCGGGAATGTATGTGCTTGTGGCGGGCGTCGTGGTCAAGTTCCTCGCCATCGCGGGGGTCTTTGTGGGGTTCCTCATCTTTGGCTTCGTCTCCTTGATGCTGTCGTGCCTGGCTGTCATTTGCGCCTGCGGCTGTCTCGCCGGTGCTGCAGAGCCCAGCCGCTACTACTGCCGTTATTGTGGGTGGTCATCCAATGTCCGGCCGTGGGATGGTTATTGTCCTAACTGTCGAGCGTGGTGGTGAGTTGCAGGGGCTGGCTAGGTGGGGCGTTAGAATACTTCAACCAAACACACACACACAAATGGTAACATAGTCGTGCCTCGATATCTTCAACCCTAACGTTATTGTATTCACCTCCTAAGCCCCCCGAGGCAAAGCTTGGTTGCATAGGTTCCATCCGCTCCGCGCAATGAACGAGCCGTCTGTCAAAGATCGACTCTGCGCCCGGGTCCCCTTGGCCGTGATGATGCTTGCAATGGCCTTCTGGGGAACACACTGCCGGCAGCCACGGGCCATTGCGGGATCCAAGTTCAATAAAGCCGGCTGCCAGCTCTAAGTCCCGTGCCTGTCTGCCCCTGTCCATCGTCTTCGACAAGCCAGGGTCTGCAGAGCAGTTGTGAGCTCGCCATGGGCTGGAGCACTCAGCGACGCCATCTGGCGTGTGGCCGCGCTCTGCTGCTCGCTGGCATCGTTGAGATATTCGACAATGTCCCACATCACTCTTTTTCCTCTCAGCCGCCAGCGTTCGCCGCAGGCGCGGTAGCAGCAGCAGCGCCGCCGCCGCCGCCACCCTGGCTGCCGGCTCCCGCATCCTTTGCCTTGTTGCCTCCACCCCGGCCGCGTCTACCCCGGCCAGATGGCTTCTCGGATGGCCCCGATCCGGATGCTCCCGATGCTGCCGATGCCGCCGCCGCATTAGCCGGCTTCTTGTCCTTGCGCTCCAGAACCTGCACAGTGCCCTGCGCTACGGTAATGGGGCTGGACGTGACCGCCTTTACAAGGCCCGCGTGCTCGGCAAAGTCGACATAGGCGAAGCCCTTGCGCTTATCGATCTCCACAAAGGTGATGGTGCCAAACACCTCCAGAGACTGCTTGAGCAGTGCTTCGGTGACGCCCTGAGAAGGGTTGGCGTGCTTGACAAATCCGCGAGTCGCATCAGCAGAAACGGCAGGGGGCTTCTTCTGCGCATTTCCCGACTTGTTTGAGCCGCCCTTGGAGCCACCAGCTGAGTTTGTTGCCGATTTCGAACCAGAGCTCTGCGCAGCCACGGGCTGAGGCTCGGCGTTTGCTGGCGTTGCCGCCTGGCTGGGCTCGGCCTCTCCGCTCTTCTTCTTAAGGAGAATCACTGGTGGGTTAGCCGAGGCAGGGGCCTGGCTTGACGCGCTCTCTTTTTCCTTGTCTTTATCCTTGTCCTTGTCCTTGTCCCTGTCTTTATTCTTCTCCGAGTTCTTGCCCCCTCGGGTTCTGCGACCTGACGATTGGGACTTGGTCGAAGCACCGGCGCCAGATCGGTTCTTGGCAGGTGGAGGTGTGGCCTCGTTCGATTTGACGGGTGAAGCCGGCCGTTCAGTTGTGACAGCTGGAGCTGGAGCTGGAGCTGGAGCTGTAGTTGCAGTTGCAGTTGTCGGGGGCGCATTCTCTTTGGTCGTCTCTTTGGTCGTCTCTTTGGTCGTCGCACCCTTCGTATCTGCCTCGGCTTTGGCAGCATCCTGGCGGGCCTTCCTATGGGCACTGCCAGGGCTGAGACCCAGATCACGCTGTAGAATCCTCGCAGCGGCCAGGATGCCGGCACGTCGACTCTTGGGAGCATGTTCCGGGGCGCTGGTCTCGCTGACCTGCTTCGGAGTGGTCTTTGTCGATACGGTGCCCTGGTCAGTGTTCGCCTTCTTGGTCAGGATCTTGACTGTTTCCCTGGGAGCCCTTTCCGGCTTGGACTCCTTGCCCTTCTTCTTGCTGCTCGGCTCGTCATCTTTCGACGCACTCTTGCCCTTTCCGCTCCTCGACTCCCCGTGCTTAGCGTTCTTGGAAGACGAGCCGTCTTTGGCCTTGTTTGCCTTCTTCTCCTTGAGATATTCGATAAGTGGCGTAGTCGTGACCTTAGTTTCCACTTTAGCCATGTCATCGGCCTCTTCCCCTTCCAACCCTTCCTTTGGCGGTGCTGGGTTCGCTAGGTCCTCCAGAAAAGCCATGAACTCGGGGTCCTGGTCGATGGTTCCTTGACGGGCGTCGGTCCTCTTCTTGTTTCCCGGTACCTTCTTATAGATGGCAAACTCAACCGCGGGGGGTCCGATGAGTGACGGGCTGGTGAATGTAGCTTTGGCATCTTCCCAGACTGCCGTTCGCACGGCGTCGCTCAAGGCCATGATGTGCTCCTTTCGCGTCACATGAACATAGGCGCGGCCTGGCCGCGACGGCTTGGAGGGGCTATCGGTTCTCGTTAGCAACGCGAGGGTCCTGACTTGCAGGGTGTGAAGGCATACTCGGTAGAAACTTTGCCTGGCGCAAAGGAAAACCAGTCAATCCTGCCCTTTCCCACCTCCCAATCACTTCCAAGAATCGACGTAAACTCGGTCAGGGTCATTCCAGGAGGGAGGCGCCGTATCACCAATTTCTCGCCCTCATTGTAGACCTTGACTTTGGCCGGCTTGGGCGTCTCACCCTCATTCGCATTCTTGATCGTCATTAGTCGCTGGCCCAGCTATAAATTCCTCATGGTGCAGATCAGAGCCCACCTTGGTCGCCTCAGTAGACCTCGCATTGGGGCCTCTGGCTCTGGACTTTCCGGGGCTGTTGTGGTCGTGCGAACCCTTGCCCTTGAGACATGTCAGATATTGAGCGTCACTCTCCGGAAGGTGGCATGAATGTATCACCTTGGCGGATTCGCTGGTCTGGCTCGCCGGCACTGGGAAAACCCCGTTTGCCCGCCGAGACAGGACTTGCGGTGCCCTATTTGACATTTCGCATGCCGTAAACAGTCTGTGGTGATGGCGTTGATGGCGAAAAGCTGAACTGGCCTACCACTAGCCACCTTTGAACAGCCAGGAAACCTGTAAGGCTTGATGATGAGTCGCGGCCTTAGGAGAATGCCCCGCCAAGGGCTAGTGGGGCGGTTCGGGTGATATGCGATTAGCCAAAGGTCTCTCACGTGCCAGCGCGAACCATAAGGTATGGATGGTTCTTCTGTAGAGGATACTACAACAGATCCAGTATGTTTGGTTGGAACAAAAGGGATTTCGATAATAAGTGCTTAAAATGAGGGCTTTAGGTAGGGGCAAGGTTAATATCAAGGTTATCAGGCTCGACGCTGACTTAGACCAAGGCAGCCCTCATCAGGGCCCGAAGAATTTCCGGCGTTTCACTATCGCACCCCTCCATTAGTAGGTTATCTAAGCCCCACCCCCATTCGCTCCGCCGCCTGCGTGTCGCCTGAAGGTACCACCACCTCGCCGTGCATCGCTGGAACTGGCCTGATATATACCCCCCGCCAGAACCCTCACCCTTTTCCTCTCGCGACGGGGCATGCCTGATCATGGCTGCGAACGTACCTCGACCGGGCCCCGCAAACCTAGGGCCCAATGCTAGCCTTGATGAGTGGCTCGAGGAGGCCAAGCAGTGTCACTACCTGCCTGAGCGGGCCATGAAAGAGTTGTGCGAGAAGGTCAAGGAGATTCTGATGGAAGGTGAGCATTACCTGCTGCGACGCATTTTCGGGCGGCCCTGGCTGACTCGGCAACCCAGAATCCAACATCCAACCGGTCTGCACCCCTGTCACCGTGTGCGGCGACATCCACGGCCAGTTCTACGATCTTCTCGAGCTGTTCCGGGTGTCTGGCGGTATGCCCGGAGAGTCCAACGTGCAGGCACCGAAGACTGCCACAACTGTCATCACATCCGACGACATCGAGCCGCCCACCGAAATCACAAACCCCAAGTTGAGGAAGAAGATCAGGGCCTCGGGCGAGGCGCCAGCGACGTCCAACGGAGCGGCGGATGGGGGAGAAGAGACCGAAGGAGGTGATGCGGAGGAAGACCCTGATGCGACGATGACAGACCGCTTAGACTCTGGGGTCGCCGTTACATCATCGTCGACCCAGGGCGCCGACACTCGATACATTTTCCTGGGAGATTTCGTGGATCGAGGATACTTCAGTCTGGAGACCTTCACATTACTAATGTGTCTAAAGGCAAAGTGAGAATATCCGGGATGCGCCCGCTGCGCTTCTTTGCTCACCATTTTTTCTCTAGGTACCCCGACAGGATAGTCCTGGTCCGTGGCAACCACGAATCGCGACAGATCACACAGGTCTACGGATTCTACGAGGAGTGTCAGCAAAAGTACGGCAACGCCTCCGTCTGGAAGGCCTGCTGCCACGTCTTCGACTTTCTTGTCCTCGCCGCCATTATCGACGGCGAGATCCTCTGTGTTCACGGCGGCCTGAGCCCCGAGATCCGGACCATTGATCAGATTCGGGTGGTTGCTCGAGCGCAGGAGATTCCCCACGAGGGAGCGTTCTGCGACCTGGTGTGGTCAGACCCGGAGGATGTCGAAACGTGGGCCATCAGCCCTCGCGGCGCCGGTTGGTTGTTTGGAGACAAGGTGGCAACCGAGTTCAATCACGTCAACGGCTTGAAGTTGATTGCTCGGGCTCATCAGCTCGTCAACGAGGGTTACAAGGTACGTCGTGCTCGCTGCTCAAGGCATCGCACCTCTGCTAAATCATGGACAGTACCACTTCCCTGAGAACTCGGTGGTGACCGTCTGGTCTGCCCCCAACTACTGCTACCGCTGTGGCAACGTCGCATCTATCATGTCGGTGGACAAGGATTTGAACCCCAAATTTAGCATCTTCTCGGCTGTGCCTGACGACCAGAGGCACGTGCCGGCGAACAGGAGAGGGCCTGGCGATTACTTCTTGTGATGAAGACTGGTATACGCATAACGGACTTAATGGCAAGGTGTTGCATGTAGAATAGCATAGGGTCAAGATACCCATGGACCGGGGTGACTTTGGTGGGAACAGGTATGGTTTTCTGGGTAAAGTCGTTATATGACATTGAGCACACGAGGAAATCCCTCTACGATTTCAGCGCCTCCCCGCTGTGGTGAGTATTCCGTGAAGAGTCATTAGCTATGTTGTATGCTTGAGCTCCGGTCCATACGTAGAGGCACAAATCTGCTGGCTCTGGATCCTCTAGTTTTTGCTCCACTTACATCCTACATCAGCATGCCCAAATCCAAGACCAAGACCCCGAAGGGGAACCCCATACACGTCGCCATCCACAACTGGATTGAAAGAGTATCCCCCGATACAGAATGGGACACGGAATGGAAAGAAGAACTCATGAGCAGTGCTCCAAAGCGCTTTACAATATATGAGCCCATGGCCCTACTTCCGACTGGGAGCTTCACAAAACTACCCTGGACCGCAACCCTGCAACAGGTCGGGCAAGAGGCTCGTGATGAGCTTTGGTCAATGGTGTTGGCCGAGCTTTCGAGGAAGGCCAAGGAGACCCTGACTCACCTTGCGGTAAACGAAGGCATCCCGCTGCACAAAGAAGGAGGAGGAGGAGAAGGAGAAGCGGACGATAATGTACTCAGAAGTCCGAGTGGGCTTCGTACTCTCTACGGGGATTTCGGGCCAGCAAGCATATCGACACAGGGCCCATCCGAAGAGGACTTCGGCAGGACGCTCTGGGTCTCGACCAAGCAGAACGGCATCTATCAGACCTGGGCCCCGAGGTGGACAATGTTCAGCCGCGGCAACGTCAAGGAAAAGGCAAGACTGCTGGACATGGGCAGCAAGATGGAGGACGGAAGAGAAGACGAGAGCTGCTGGGCCGTCGACCTCTACGCCGGCATCGGGTACTTTGTCTTCTCCTACGCCCGCATCGGGATGAGGGTTCTCTGCTGGGAGATCAACCCGTGGAGCGTCGAGGGTCTGCGGCGCGGGGCCGAGGCGAATCGATGGAGCGTGCGCATCGTCCGGGGCAGCGACCTCACCCTCACCGACGACGAGATCCTCAGCGGGGGGGAACAGATCGTGGTGTTCCTAGAGAGCAACGAGGAGGCGCCGCGGAGGATCCGGTCGCTTCAGGGCCGCGGCGTCGCCCGAGAGATCCGGCACATCAACTGTGGCTTCCTGCCCACGAGCGAGCCGACCTGGAGGAATGCGTGGGACATGTCCGCACCGTCCGGCGAGACATGGCTGCATCTACACGAGAACGTGGACGTCGACGACACCGAGACAAGGAGGCAGGAGATGCAGCGCAGGTTCGAGGGCTGGGGCGACGGCGCGGGACGAGCGACAGAGGTCGAGCACGTCGAACTGGTCAAGACGTTTGCGCCAGGTGTCTGGCATTGCGTCTTTGACGTCTATGTTCACAAGATCTAAGCTGTATCATGTATCATTGTATGCCAAAAAAAAAAGCCTAATATCCAAATACACAATCAACAATCCGTCATGATATCATACGCCCCCCCGCCCCCATTCCCTCTGGGAATAAATACAAGGTCATTTGTCTCCGCGCTTGTCTATTGTAACAGTCGTAGTCTATTGTCTCCGGAACTTCTGGGGAATGTTGGACTCGATGATGGGGAGCTTCTGCATGGCCTCGAGCCGATCCTCGGCATCCTCCATCTCCTCGTGCTTCTTGAAGTGCTCAATGTCCTCGGGGTGTGTCAGATCCTCGAGCTTCGTGTTGTCGTCGTGGTACTTCTCCCAGTGATGGATCTCGTACTCGTACTCGTCGTCGCCGTGGTGCCCGGGCCCGGTGCCCAGGTCCGGCAGCGTCTTGCCCGCGCTGACAAAATTCATCCACTCCTGACGGCTGACGGAGAAGTCGGCGTCCGTGTCGAGGAGGCCCAGGAGGATGTCGAGGATCTCGTCCTTCCGCTGCTGCGTCATATCCTTGTTCGAGTCGTCCATCAGGCCGTACGTGCGCATCATCTCGGCGGCTTGCCACCAACCGTCGCTGTTGTAGTCGTGGAGGGTGAAGAAGGAGTCGGCGTCCCAGCCTTGCACATGATGTTCCTCTGCTGGGTGATCAGTATAACTTGCTCACCCGGCGAGAATAAGGGGCTCTTGAGGACGAAGAGTAGAGAGACATACCTGCCATGTGCTTCGTCATCCAGTCGGCATTCTCGTCGACCTGGGGCTTCTGGGAGTGGGCGCCGCCGTGAGCCAGCACCGAGGTCGCGAAGGCGACGCTGAAGAAGACACCTGCGCGCATTGTGGAAGATAGCTGGCTGGCTGGCTGGCGCGTCAAGATATGGGAGGTTGAAAACGCTTGAGGGGGCCAGGAGCGCAACGCAGGTACCGAGGCAATTGGCAGTTTTGGATAACAAGTTCGACAACGACGGTGACGGCGACGTGGTTGTAAAGGAGTTGCTCGATGGACTGGGGGGTTGACCTGTCAGCGACCCCGGCTTCTGGTCAGATAACGTCGGGTCCAGCTGCATCTGGTCTATTACAGGGCCACTGTCGTAATGTGCGGAGGTTGCCAGGGGCGGGCGTTCGCCAAAGCTTGGCGGGGGACCACCCGCTGGAGCTTAGCGCTGCAGGGAACGTTTTGAGCGCTAAATGGCCCAACGCTTCTGCGAGCTTGAAGGTTAAACTTTTGGACCAGAATTCCAAGTCCCGGCTGAATATAAACATTGATTCCGGATCTGGATGGCTTCTACCAGTAGCAAGTCCACTCCGATCTTGGATTCTGGAACTGCATCCGTCTGTCCTGTCTTGGTTCTCGCTCAAAAGGAATCTCATCTCCATTCCTTGTCTCGCTCTGAGATCAGCGAGCTCACAATGGCGGGGGTCCGTCCCGACTCAATCCCGGATCATGACAAGTCCGTGATCCCGTGACCAGGCGTCATGAACAACCTCTGTTCCGCGTCTGGTCTCCCCTGACCGCGTCCCTGACCGCGTCCCTGACCGCGTTCTTGGCCACTCCTCGACCTCGTCCTCAACCTCAAAAACTTGACCAATCACCAAGGATCGGCTTTTGCAAGGCGCAAATTCACCACCATGAGCCGTCAAATCGAGCAAACGCTTCTTTCCTTGATGCCGACATATGGCTCTGATCTACCCCCGACCCTTGTGGAACTCGCGGCTTCGTTGCTTGCGCAGTCTCGACTTCGCGCGAGCACACTCAAGGCCGAGGAAGAGATTGCACGACTCTATGCCTGCTCCAACATCGCGTGCGACCGGTAGGCATTGTCGAGGCTCCATATAAGGTTGAGCCAAAGAAACTGATTTCCACACAGACTAAAGATTTCCCTGGATCTGCCACCAATCGAACCAAGGCCACCAATTCCTCCACGCATTTACAAGCGTCTCTATGCTCACCTGGACAACATCCTACCTAGCAGCGCTTCGACTCCCAGTAGAATCGCATCAGGCCGAGTGAGAACGCCAAGCTCGAGGTTCCGTGATGTCGGCAGCTCGCCTGCCTCGGGATCACGGCTGTTGCCCTCTCGTGGGACGCCCACCAAGGACCAGAGCCTTGCACAGTTCCGGACACCTTCAAAAGCAGACCCTGGAACACCCACCAAGTCCACCGGAAAGAAGGAAGTACTTTCGTCGGACCATAGCCTCCATCCCTGGATCAAGCCCGTGACACGCTTCTTGTGCGAGGAGACGGATCACAAGAAGCTTGCCCCTACGATCCTGGCTGGCATGGAGGTGATAGTGACACCAGGAGGAGGCAGGACAGAGGACGAATGGGTGCTACAAAACACCAGTGCCTTGTTCGCCGCCGTCTACTTCTTCGTCACGATGCGGGTCAGAGCCCTTGCTTCCGGCGAAGCCATTGATGGACGAGGCTACGTTCCACTGCGGAAAAACATTCTGGCGCTACTCGTGCAGGCACGAAAGGAGGTCACGGTCAGTGGCTTCGACCAAGAGGATGCTTGGGACGGCTGGAGCAACCTGAAAAGCAAGGAATTCGATGACGCCGTCGCTCGTGTCAACGAACAGGGATGGCTTGCAGGGGACTGGTATCAAGGTATTGCGGACGTTGTCAAGTTGACCCAGCGAAGCCAGCTTGACGACGTGGAGATGGCCGACGACGAGACCATCCCCAAGATGCAGGTCAAGAAGGCAGACACCATGTTCCAGGACAAGTACGACTTTCTGAGCGAGGCGAAACGCGACGACTACCGTCACTGGAAGGAAGAGATGCTCGCCAAGATTTCTCTATTGACGACAGCGGGTGCTGCCATGGAGGTAGATACACAATGAAAGGTTTAAGACCTGCTTTCGACCACAGAATTATATACATATCGAACTGTCCCCCTATATTTTCAGGACGGGAAGATCCGCCCAAAACTTCTTCTCCAGACATGAACCCTCTACTGGGCAGCCCGGGTCTGGGTGAGGAAACCCGAGGCTATAGGAGCGCCGGTGGGCTGGTTGCCACCCTCAAAAGGAACTCCGGGGGTGGCGACAAAGGTAGGGATGCTGCCGGGAGCGTCGCCGCCGGTGGGCTGCTGGTCGCCGGCACCGGGGAAGTTGCCGGACCCGTTGCCGCCGGAGGCGATGGGGGTCGGGAAGGCACCAGGAGCGCTGCCACCGGGAGCGGTAGGGCCGTTGCCGCCACCGAAGCCGTTGCCGGGAGTAGCGACGAAGGTGGGAATGCTGCCAGGGGCGCTGCCAGCGTTGCTGGGGAAGTTGCCGTCGCCGTTGCGACCACCGTGATGGCCACCGTGACGGCCACCGAAGTCGGCACCGGGAGTCTGGATGGCGGTGTTCACGGCTTGCTGGTCGAAGCCAGTGTTGCCGCCGTTGCCGCCGTTGCTATCGCCGCCTCCGAAGGGGAGGCCGCTAGGAAGGCCAGTCGGCATGGCTCCAGACGGAAAGCCGCCGCCGGAAGGGAAGCCGCCCTCACCACCAGAAGGGAAGCCTCCAGTGGGAATACCAGTGGGAAGACCAGATGCAGCACCGCCAGGGAAACCACCGCCACCGATACCAGTGGGAAGACCGGAGGCAGCGCCACCAGGGAAACCACCGCCACCAATATCAGTGGGAAGACCGGATGCAGCACCGCCGGGGGAGCCAGCGCCAGGAGTCCCAGGGAAACCACCGGAAAACTCGCCGTCACCGGCACCAGCGCCGTCACCAGCACCGGCACCGGGAGCCTGAGTAGCAACAGGAGCGGAGGTCTCGGTGTTTCCAAACTGCGGCAGGGCGAGGGCCTGAGAGGAAAGGGCCAGGGCCAGAGTAACAAAGGACAGGACGGCCATTGTGATGGAAGAAGGAAGATGAAGTTGAAAGTTGGAAATAAGGGGGAATGATCGTGTGTAAGAAACGGATCACAGATGCCGGCAACTGGATGTCCAAGGTTGAAGGGAAACAGCGAGTGAAGGGATGTGGATGGCGATGAAGAGAGAGTGTTGGAACATCTCGTCCAAAAGCCCAAGAGCAGCCGCCATTTATATCCCGTTGAACCTCAAGCTGCCCGCCATGAAGCAAGATGAAGCAAGGGGAGAAACAATTCTCTATGGACCAACGATTCCCTGCTCCGTCAGTCGGAGCCCCCGTTGACGTTACGTGTTGACGACAGCGAATCCCGGTCCCGATGGACAACTGGTGGTTTCACTCATCAGCCCCCGACAGCATGGAGCTGGGGCTCGGTTCATCTCCAAATTCGCAGAATCTGGCCGCGCCTATGGAACCCCAGCGATCAGTGGCAGAGCCCAGTGGCATCTCCTTGGCGGAAGATCTATGTGGGTTGGGCTAGAGAAATCCCCCGATGCCAGTCTTAAACATGCTGGAGTTTCGGGTTGAGGGAGGGCTACATGGTCATGGTGGGTTGTGGGCGTCGACGGCCAAGAGCCTATCGGTATGTGGGAAGGATGACGCGGCTGATGTTTATCCAGGCACGTTTTTGTCAGATGTTTCGGCGACGGAGCAGAAATCACGGTGCCCTCCGTCGGTTTCGCGTTTCAGGTTTCAGGGATGGAAGAAGGAATGCTGGTTTCTCGAACCAGCCAGAGCGAGGGGGACCCATCAATTGGTGTTTCGAAATTTTGGACGAACCAGGACGTCCATCTGGAACCGGGTCTAGTCCCAGTTTTCCCTTAACATGTTAAAACGAAAAGGCTACCTCCGTACGGATACTCAAACATGGGAACAAAACTACACGGCGCGCCCTATGGGAATTCGCAATTCGAATGGTGTGACTGGGACTCTCCTGGATGCTGCATCTTGATGGCGCGATTGATTGATTGATTGATTCACACATTATGCCAGCTTCCCTGGGACAAAGGGGTGCCCGGCGCTGAGACCCCCGTCAACCGCCCATGCCTGGCCGTTGACATAGCTGCTCTCGTCGCTGCCCAGGAAGAGCACAACCCGTGCGATCTCGTCGGCCTGGCCGCCTCGCCTGGTCGGGTTGAGCTGGCCGATCTTCTTCTCGTTGCCCCGGGCCCGTGCCATGTCGTAGACGGGGGCCGTCATGCCCGTCTCGATGAGCCCGGGGCAAACTGCGTTGACACGCACGCCGGTCCCTGCGAGCTGGTACGAGATGGTCTGGGCGAGAGACACTACCGCGGCCTTGGAGGCGGAGTAGGGGGTGGACCCGGCGTTGGAGCGGATGCCGGCGACGGACGCAGTGCCAATGATGCTGCCTCCGGCCTGGGGCTTGTCGGCAGACGTCTCCATCATGGCCGGCGCCGCATGTTTCGCGGCCAGGAAGACGCTGGGAGGGGGTTCATTAAGCTGATGCTGAGATGTGGGGGGATGGGTAATGATAAATCAACAAGTTTTACGAAGGGGCGCGCACGTACCTCAGAGTGTTTGTTTTCATAATGGACATGAAGTCGTCACTCTCAAAGTCCGAGAAAAGCGTAGTCGGGCCGGCGACTCCGGCGTTGGCAAAGAAGACGTCCAGACGGCCGTAGCGTTTGATGACATCGTCGACCACCTCCTTCACCTGCGCCTCCTCGGAAGCGTCGAAGCGTCGGGTGTGAACCTCGACGCTGGGAAACGCGGCTGTGATCTCACCCTTGTGAGACTCTAGGTGCTTGCCATTGAAGTCGCATAGATACAGTGCCCGCGCTCCGCTCTCGGCATACTGGTGAGCTGTGGCACGGCCAATGCCCATCGGCGAGTTGGCGCCTTGACAACAGGATTTCATGTCAGATATTATGGATGGTCTGGACAAAGACTAATATGAGCCTGCCTACCTGTGATGATGACGACTTTGCCCTGGACGCGGAGCTTACTGGATCCTGGGGCGACCTTGTTGATGGGCGGGAGTAATTGGCTGCCAATGGCTTCAATTCGCTTCTGGGCCTTGTCTGACATTTCTGGAGTATTACACGGGCGAGATGGATTCAAACAGTAAAGCGAAAGAAGATGAACTTGGGTTGACACGGCCGCTCATCTTTGACCCCGACTCGGACTGAGACCCGCCAAGGCGGAGAGAAGAGGGGGCCCGACGGAGCCGAGGTTCGGTGGGTTCGACTCTCCGGCCTCCGACGTCACGTGGGACAACCCCCCTTTTTTGAAAGCGCAGCAACGTCTAAAGGAACCTCTCTTGTGAACTCTCATTCTTCTTCTACCTACCATCTCAATTACGACATGTGTGTTCCAAGTGGGAATTTGCCCATTTCTGTATCATTTCCTTTTCAAGGCCGTCCATCCGCCCCTCGCCTGGTTGCATAGATCGAACCAGCGGCATGCGATTCCGAGCAAAAGTTGTTTGCCTCTCGAGTCTCGTTGATTGCGCGAGACAAGAACAACTTTCGCTTCCCAAGTATCTGGGCTTTCATTTACACGGGGGAACCAGCGAGGCTAATGCAGGACGGGCCGCGGGGTTCGTCGGGCTCGGTATTATCGGTCCTTTGAGTGCTATGTGACACGGGTGCCTCGAGGAGATGATTCCTCTTGCGGAAGCATGCCAGTGCTGTGTAATCCGCGACCTCGGAGATTCTCAGGATGATCGGGAACATGGTTCTGACAAGGAACCGTGGGGGGAGGGGGTTCCTCTGGTTCATACTGGGGGACGGGGAGTGAGTCTGGTTGACCCGTGGCCCGGCAGGTTGGCCTAAAATACGAGGTTGCGCGAACAGAGGTTGATGGCATGAGAGAGCCCAGTCGTTCCTGTCCGACTCTACGAGGATGCTAACCTTAACTTGGATCCGGCCCGTGGCCAATCGGCGTTGTGAACCAGTTCGTCGTCACATCAGAGGGGCTTCTATTTGGGGAATGCCCAGACTCGAGAGATTCAACGAGACTGACTCCCACGTGAGTGCTACGGCTACGGTGATACTGCGGTGGACACTCGATGGCGTTCATCCTTGATTGCCCTGCGGCGGAGGCGTCTCGACGTTACACGGCCCCCCAAGGCGCCATGTCAAACTATCAGCAGTGTCGTGTCGTACGCACCTCTTCTTGAGGGGAAAAAAATGATTGTCGCGATGCCTGGCTGCTTGAATTGGTTGTGCCGGGTCAGCCTCAGCGTTGGATGCCATGCATCTTTGATGCACCTGCACATTCGTGCACTGTCACCACTGTCTTGTCTTTTTTCGCCGCACAAAAAAGAAAAGAAAAGAAACCAAAAAACCGGGCTGCGGGTCTCTCGACAACAGACATGCGCGAGACAAACAACAACAGCAGCAACAACATTTGTCTCTGAATTTGCCAACACATTGAGTATATGGATAACAGTAGAAAGGGGGAGGGTTTTTTGTCACCGCCTCGAGACAGAGATGGAGCAAAACTGCAAGATACCGCAGTTGGTGTTGGCTTCGTGGGGGGGCCAAGCAGCGCATGAGATGAGATGGAAACCAGGCTGCGAAATTGTCATGACAAACACCTTGCATGACATAATCCGGCCTTGGGACCGCAATCCTGCAGCGGCATGACGCGCACCATCCACATCATGGAACTCAGCTTACCTACTGATGACGGGAAGCCTGGCGGGGGGAAGGATTAGAGGGCCTCGGTGTCACCATCCAATGCCAAACGAACCAAAAATCTGGCCTGGGTCTGTCTATGCCAACATAACAGACAAACAACCAACGACCGCGACCCTCGACAGACGAATGAGCTTGCACTCCCACGTGGGTATAAAACAGATCTGCGTGCTGAAAGGGGAGCTCAAAAGCAAGATTTGCCGGCAAGCTGCACAAAGGACCTTGCAGCCCTAACAATCAACAAATCGCGGGCTGAACACTCTTTCGCGAAAGGTGCGCTGCTATTGGTTACCGGGCTGCAGGACCCCGGACGACTGCTCGCTTGGCCTGCCAAACAATGGTCGTCGCTGTCACCGTCGCGGCCACGGCCACGGCCACCGTCACCGTCACCGTCTGCGGGATGCAACACGACACGACACGGCACGACACGACCGACACGACGGCGAAAGAAGGCCATTGTCAAGAACAGCCATTGTCAAGAACAGCCATTGTGCAATTATGCACAAGGGTGTGCAAGGGTTCTTGAGGGTGACATGGACCACCGGCTCAGCTTGCCTTTTGACAACTCCAAAGTGGCAAGTCTCAAGTCCTGCGTCAAGTGATGCTAGGCTATTGAGTTTCCATCTGATATTTGGCACAAGAGAATGCGGCAAACGAACTTGGCAGCCATAGCTATGGACTCTGCCGTGGTGATGGTCATTGCTCATGACTGCCAGTGACGACGAGGCGCTATGATGGCGCTCCTGCAGAACGGGGCTGCTGAAGTGCAAACGACGCCCAAGAGCGGTCTCGAGATTGTGGTCTGCCATTGGCAAATTGCCCGCATCCCTCCTCGCTGCAGCCTCTCGGGCCTGCGCAGCGTGGCTGTTCTGATGCCGCCTTCGACGATTCCATGCAGCCTCCTTTCGACACCCCGTGGCATGACCGTGGGTATCTGCATCTCGTTGGAAGATCCGTTCGAAGAAGAAGAGAAGAGGGACGAGGTTCAAGGGACTGGGGACTGGAGACTGGAGGGGGGGCCATATACCACCACCTGAACACCATACGAGGCTATTCTCGTCGGATGCGGGCAGCTGCAGGGGCGGTGTAACACCTTGGGGCCGGTGGCCACGGACACACCAGCCTGATCTCGTCCATGCTACCGGTCCTGCGGTGGGAAGCATCACGGCTTTGTGCTTGGTACCTTTGGTTGCGCTTTTCTGAGCCCACCCACGAGGTGCACGAGGCACACACGAGAAGGGGAAGAGGAGCAGCAGCAGCAGCAAGAGGAGGAGGAGGAGGAGGAGTACAGGAGATGGGCGTCGTTGGTACGGGTGGAGGTAGCGAACAAAGGAGGAGGAGGCTTGCTTCCTCAAGACGCTGCGGTCGAGAAGGCGCCGTTTATGAAAACGCACCTCGTCCCGTTTCCCTCGTTTGATGGTTTCCCCTCCTCCCCTTCTGCCGCTCGTTCTGATTGCCATTTCCCACTCTGCCCGGATATTCAATCATTTCCCGTCGTTTCGAGTTGCCGACGACGATTGATATCTGGGTCCGAAACCCTCCCCTCATTCCACATTCGCTACCCTTGGGGAGAAAGAAGAGCATGCCCGGAATTGCACGCCCATAGCCCAGCCTCCTCATCCTCCTCTCC
>JABFEP010001162.1:0-13320 GCA_013618265.1 Fusarium albidum
GCCACCTTGCAGCGGGGGTCCATCACGAGCCGGGCGACTCGCTGGAATCTTCCGCCCTGGCCTCGGGGGCGCTTCAGAGGCTCAGCGCTCTGGAAAGCTGGCTCCAGTTGGTGCAAGCCTGCCTTTGTGGTGGTCTGGTGACGATGACCTGTGATAGGGTGGTCTAGGATCCGATACTGCTTGAAAGAAGACGCTTCTGCGATGCGTGAGACGCTGTGAGACAACAAGGCAGACAGACACCTGATGGGCTTGACTTGAGGAATAAATTCCCCAGGTCTCGTAAGTTAGGTAGGCCTCTTCATCCAGGCTCGTATAGTGCGGTGTCAAGTCGGCGAAACCACGCCAATGCACAGGACTGGGTCTGAAAAATGCTGCGTAGAGTCAGGTCAATGACCAAAAAGTTCCCCCTCATGGTCGTGTTTTTCACTGATATTTGATGGTGATATTGGACCTGCGACTCAGTGCTTGGTCCCGACGCCCAAACCAAGGCCAAGTGGGGAGGGGCAATGCAGCCAAAAGCCGGATTTTTAGCACATGAACGCAGGGACGAGGGGTCTGGTGAGGCTCTAGCTCAGCTCTGAGGAACCTTGGATATTAGGGGAGTGGTATTTCTAGATGGAGAGGTTCTCTTGTAATTTCAAAGCACCTCATCAAACTACATCTTTTCGAGATTTTACCACCTACAAGTGTCGTTTCGCAGGCATTTGTAACAAAGTCTGGACTCGACCATCACGTGCGGGGTCGAAAACCTCGCCGAAGCCCCCTCCCAGCCCAACCGCCTATCAGTTCCCATCTTCGCGATATCACCAAACCTCCTGGGGAACAGGCTTTCAACGCCCGCAGGGTCCTCCCCTGCAGCCATCGACACCTCATCGAGCCTCAAAGCGCCATCCTCGTCTTTTGCGCTTTCCTCCCTTGCGCATGCTCGTTCTCGTCTCCTAGCGCAGCCTTTGGGTTTTTTGATGCCTCTGGCTTCCGTTTGCAACCCAACGTCCGCCTCTCGGGCAGCCTCGATGGCTTCCCTTTGTCGCCTTCGGAACATGACCCAGCTGCGGTCGTTGATTGACCAATACTCGTGCTACCCAGCCTCTGTTGCCAGGTGAAGCATCCCGATGGCGCAAGTGCCCGTTCCCAGACGATCGGAATTTCCATTCCTTCTTACCCCATGCGGGTGCCACCAGAGAACCCCGGTCACAGCGACCAGCTACAACGCATAGCGTCTCGCATTGGGTGTCTGGGTATCACCAGCCGAGCACCCAGTGCAGCGTCTGCTGTGCGGCCGTCCTCGGTGGCCCGTTCTGGGGATCTCAGCAGCTCTCAAAGGGCCACCGAGGACCACCTGTCTGGAAAAGCAGCGCGGCCGGAACCCCTGCTGCCTGGAGGAACCTGTCGTGCAACTTGAAGCAAGGAACTCTGGCGGTGCAACGCCATGTGCGATGACGTCGGGCAGCCAGATCTGGCACCTAATTTGACACCCGATCTCCACCCGAGCGGCCGTCGCTGGTCCAATAATGGCTGCCGGAGCACCGGGGTTTATTGTCTTTGTGCTTTTGGCGACACGCAACAACTCTCTCAAGTGCCGGGGTTTCTCAACCTTACCCCAGACTGATCATCATGGGAATCCCTCGGCTGGGTCCGAATGTTGGGCAACTCTGTTGGGTACCTGATCAGCTCTCGTGCCCTCGAACATGGAAATCCCCCGGCCCCCCTGCTCGCCCTACGCTGTCCTTGGGTTCCTTGGTCTTTGTTGGACCCTGCAGACGCCGTCTGTGCCATTTCCTTCGGCATTGACATTTGCATCCTTCTGGTCCGTTGTGGCTTACGGCTTCCGAGCTAGTGCTCCTGTCAGAACTTGTGGTCCAGCTCGCTCACCAGGTCCTCCTGGCCAGTCTCAGACGCGGTGCTGTAGCCATCGCTGCTCGTTTCAAGAGCCCTTTGTCATGCCGGCACGGTTCTTGGGGACGAGGATCGAGATTATCGAGGCCGATCGAAAACGCCTGAAGAACTCGTCTGACACGTCCTGCTGGGATGGACCCTACACCTAAACACACAGAACACGTACTTGACGGCAGACGGGGCACTGCGTCGCACGACAAGGTTTGCAATTTTTACTTTCTTTGTTTAATAACCCGCCGGATCCAATCCCTGGGACGGACCGCAGCGAGCTTCTTTGTTGACCTAGATTTACAACTGTCGGAACGCCATCCCGCCCTGCGTAACCTCGCCCCTGGTCGCACCTAGCATCCCACGGCGATGGCGTTGGCAAACAGGGCATACGTGTCGGCGTGGTTGATGTTCTGCTCGGCGGTGAGGCTCCGGACAAAGTCGTAGCCATAGCCGCCAAAGTCCGAGGTGCCCTTGATCTGGCTCAGATGGGTCATCTCGTGCAGGTTGGTGGTGCCCTGGTCCTGGCCGTGGCAGGACGCAGTGCTGGCGGGGAGCCGGTCAAAGTACAGGTCGCAGTAGGCCATGTAGCTCGCCCCGGGGACGGTGTAGGCCAGGACGCCGCTGGCGCAGGCGCCGTACACGTCGCTGCAGTGGTAGCGCGAGTCGCCCGAGCTGGTGGACCCGCACTCGGCGGCGATGCGGGAGAAGACGTCGGACACGGTGCTCCGGACGTCTGAGCCGGACGACTTGAAGTACTCGACCAGCTTGTCGTCGGCCCCCCCCGCGGCGGCCTGTGCGGCCTGGGAGGCGACGCTGGCGCAGCGGGACAGCGCGGCCTGGGTCACGGCGAGCCTGTCGCCGGAGCAGTCGCCCTGGACGGCGGTGCGCTTCCGGTGGAAGGCGGTGCGGACGCGGAAGGCCTGGGGCCCGTCGACGTCGGCCTCGAGGCTGTTGGAGTAGAAGGGCACGGAGCCGACCAGGCTGGTCGAGTTCTCCTCGGCGAAGGAGAGGGAGCCCGAGGCGAGGACGCTGAACTTGCCGCCGGCGGAAAGATCGTGGAACTCGGCAATGTCGAAGTCGACCTCGATGGACTCGCCCGAGGGGATCCGCTCAAAGGCCGTGTCGTCGAGGACGCTGGTGTCGAGGGCGATTCGGACGCCGTCAAAGGGGACGGTGCTTGCTACGCCAGCCAATCAGCCACCGTTTCAAGTAATCGTCCAAGCGCACGAAACAACTCACCTCCGGAAAACACCTGGGCCTTTTCGACCGCAGCCGTGTCAAGAAACGTTCCCGACTTGAGCAGCTTGAGGCTGTTCTTTCCGTTGTTGGTGACGACGGCCTTGACCCTCGAGTTGCCCTGCATCTGGAGCTGGACGCTCAAGGGGGTCGGGGCACGCTTGTCGACGAGCGGAGCGGCGACGGCCATGGAGGCGAGAGCAAGACCAGCAAGCAACTTCATTTCAAAAGGATTGACTAAAAAGACTACCGACCAGGGGAGTGGATAGAAGAACAAGAACAAGAACAAGAAGAAGAAGAAGAAAAGGGAGTGTGTTGAAGAGAATGTGGCGTTTCGACTGGGAAGAAACGAAGAAGAGGTTGGAACAATGTTTCGCGGCTGTCAAGAATACTTATATTGACCCTCTCTTTCTCGTCTGGACTCTGCAGACTCGTCTGAACATGATCCCTACAGGGGGAGAGATGTGTCCGCCCCGGACTAGGATCTCGGGGTGGATCAGAGATCAGGGCCTGGCCATGTTTGGTACAGAGCCCATGATGGAGTCTCCTTCAATAGAAGGGTCCTTGCAGCTGTGGAGTCTGAGGTACTCGAGGTCTTCAGATCCATATGCAGGTACATATCGCCCCATGAGATTTGAAGCAATTCAAGATGACTGTAGTCCTGGGGATGCGAAACATATAGTGTAGCATGGCCGGGGGCCTTGATCCAGGGGTCGATCAAGATTGGTGGATTAAAGGACCCAAACAGTTAATCCTCCGATCCATGTCAATCAAGGTTATCTCTTGAGGAGATTAAGGACCTGTGCTTGTCTTAATACTATCATTACTAGCAGTGTCTAAATAATGCTATTTCGTTTTCATTCCCGTTTCGTTTCCAGCCACGTTTTCCTGCAAGTCTATAGTCTAATCCAGCAAATAAACCTGACACAGGTCGCACATCGTGATAGTCGGACATCATCTGAAACGTCAACCACGACATGACGCGTGTCTTGTCCAGTCCATCAAGAATCCACTGAATCCATCATCTCCATCATCATCTCCATCATTATCATCACCATGGCCCTCACATGCACAAGCACCCGCATCATCGCCAGCGTCCTCACAGCCATCATCCTCCTCGCCCTCTTCTCAAACCACCCCTCCGTCATGATAATCCCCCTGAACATGCCTCCAGGCAAAACATCCCCCATGCCGGGACTAAAAGTCTCTCTGGAGCAGGCTGCAGCAGCGTCAACCCCCACAGTAAGAATCAGCGTCAAGAACGACAACCAGACACCAGTCACGGTCCTCACGTACGGGTCTCCTCTCGACCCCCTGGCCCTCCAGCTTGGCCTACTGTCCATCACCCCGGCGGCGGGGGATGATGATGATGATGCGCAGCAACCGCTCGAGATCCCGCAGCTAGAGGTCCAGAGGCAGTGGCCCCCAGAAGAAGACTCCCTGGTCGAGCTTCAGCCCGGGGAGACGAGGGAGGTTTCTGTCGAGATTGGGGAGCCGGCTGTTCCCCTGGACAAGATACAGGGCGGAGGCAGCACCGTGATGATCAAGGGAAAGTGGCAGGCTGTCTGGGCAAAGAAGAAGAGCGAGCTGGGGGAGAAGGAGCTCGAGGCTGGTGCACAGGGCAAGAGTGCGTTTTCGGATGACTTTGAGTCGAATCTGCTGGAGATGACTGTTGAGTAAAGGGGTGCTGTATTGAAGGGGCGTGGAATGGATTGCATCAGCTGGCTGAGCATCATGAGTGCTGGAACATGAAATGAATGACAACATTTGCATACTTCTTATGCCACTGCATCGTCATACCCGATGCCGCCCAACCGGATCAACATCCCCCTCGCACCCAAACGTAAACAGCGGCTGCTCATCCCCCCTCGTCCGCCCATAGCTCAGCTTCACCCCCCTCGCCGCGTCGTCGACCTCGCCCTCATCCACCGCCGGCCCCCTCCAGTCGATCCTGTCGAGCGTCCTCCCCCTCGTGGCCGCCAGCAGGCTCGAGAAGCGCGCGTCCCGCCTGTGACCGCCGTTCTGCCACAGCGCTATGGTGCCCACCTCGACGCCCAGCAGCGCGAGGAGTATCGCGCCCCCGTAGATGGCCCAGAGCGTCTGCTGGTTGTATCTGTATCTATTGGTCGGCCTCGACCGCGTGCACGCGTAGAGGTGCTCGCTCGCGTTGCTGGGGGCCTTTCCCCCTGGGCCGACCTGTACATCTGGGTTCGCGGCCCACGCCACTGACACCCAGCGCGGGTTGTACAGCAGGGAGAAGATCATGTCCTCGTATAGACTGGGGACCAGCTCCTTGAAGTTCTTGCGCGGGTGAAAGTCCCTCTGGTCGATGAGCTTGGTATGCATCACGCTCGCCCTCGCCTCATCAAACGGAATCTGGATCGGGCCCTCGAGGTAGCTGCGGAAGACGGAGCCCAGCGCGTGGTACGCAGCCGTCTTCTTGTAGCGAGGCGTGTTGGCCAGGAGGACGTAGTTGCTGAGCGGGGCGGCCGTCGTCTCGTCGAGCGTGTCGTTGGAGGCCTTCTTGCCTGGTGTGTAGGTCGTGTTGACGACGGGGGCCAGAAACGTCCGGTTCTTGACCACGATGGACTGCGCCCCGTCCGTGAAGCGGTACTGCACGCGGTAGCGCGTCTCGTAGTGCTCGCAGGCCATCACCTTTGGCACCATGGCATCGGCGAAATCCTCCTTTGTAGATTCGTTGTACATGAATGGTCTTCTAGACTCGTCCAGCGAATCTGCGTACGCGATCCAGAGCACCGGCTCCGTTCGAAAGGCCCCGAGATGCTTTGGGAGGGGACGGTCCGGCTTCGGCCGACCCCATTGATCGAGGTCGAGGCTGCTCAGCTGCTCGGCCATGTAGTCTCCCTCCGAGACCCTGGCACGGTAGGCGTACGTGCCTGCGGGGACGATCGAGTTGGTCGTCGGCCACGGAGGGTCCGCGTCTCCGGACTGCTGCGTCAGGCTGGGGACCACGCCATCGTATCCGGATGCGAGCTCGGTGCAGTTGTACCCGGGGCCGACCATATCGACCTCGACGGTGCAGTTCCACCCCCTCTCGCAAGTCTCGAGGGCGTCGCTGCTCTTGGACATGGGTCCGTTGAGGATGGCGGCTGCAAAGGCGGACCGCACGGCTTCGTTCGACGGCTTGTTGTAGTAGTCGAGGGGGTCGTCCGCGTCCTCTCGCGTCTCGTTCCAGGTCGCGAGAGACAGCGAGTCCAGCAGGCTCTTCCGCCGCCCTCCGGGGAATCGACGTTCAAAGCTGCCCTCAAAGTCAAAGTTTAGGGTCCTCACGCCGGGGCACAAGGTGTCTTCGGTCATGAATGAGGGTTCCACGAGGAGTGTGCTGGGGCTCACGATGACTACTGCTGGCGCGATCCTGGCCCATGAGTCAGTTCCCAACCCCAGAGATGAGAGAAGCTGGCCCTAGAGTTAATCTTACCATCCGAATACAGCCAGACCTAGCGCAACTCTCGCCGTGCTCATAAACTCCCAGTTGAGCAGCTCAGTCGGGTCCTCCCTCGCCGCAAACATCGAATCGAGCGCCCCGACGGTCAGGAACCTCGTCCTCACCGTAGCCCAGACCTCCTGCTCAAACGCGCACGCAACCGACGCCGTCAGGCAGGCCTTTGAGGCCACGGCGAGGGCCGTCCCCCAGCGCGTCATGCGCAACTGGTCGTCCACGATCTGTCCATCCAGTGACGCGTAGAAGCAGTGGTGACCGATGGCAAAGGCCACGCCGGCGACGAAGAAGAGGTACATGCCGTAGGAGGCGACCCATGGCGAATCGGGGAGGCGTAACCACTTTCTGAATCTCTTCTTCCTGGCCCTCATCGACGACGTTTCCCCGTGCTGCTGCGTCCCCCCATCTGAGACAGCCTCTGGGTGGCCCACGGGCTTGAGAGGTATTGCCTCAAACTCCTCCTCCGCGGGAGGGAGAGGGCGGTTATCCCAGGACGTCTCTGGCCCGTCTTCCTGCCCCGAGTCCTCCGACACGCTCAGATAGCCGTCGCGTCTGTCCACTGCGCGTCGTTCCATCTCTAGGGCGGGCGTTTGTTTTTTGTGACATCCGGAGATCCAAGTTGGTTGCGCCAGCTCACCGCGTGGCTGAAGATAGACTCATGTCTTCGTCTCCGTCCAGCGACGGGGGGCCCCTAAAGCGGCCAATCCGATGAAAGTGCACATGCGGTCCGGCTGAGACACATCCTCCAGCATGCCTCTGTAGGCAGCCGGCTTCTTGGCTGCAGAAGGCATTTCCGTGTCTCGAATTTTCCCTGTCCTGGCGATCCCGCTGTTGTCATGGGTTGCGGCTGGAGGTTGGAGGGAGGAAGAAATTGGCCTCGAGGTATCTGTGCCACCAGTTTGATAAGCAGAGTAGTTTGCGACACAAACATGGCAGTCATCATTCATCGTCCCCAGACCTGGCCGGTCCCTCTTGGATCCACCACAATTGTTTCTGGCGCCAACACCATGTTGCTCGCCTCTCCATCTCCAGTCGGCTGCCTGAAGCTCGGGCCAGTACCAGATTCGTCTCTGGTCCCTCGACAAGCCAGAGGTCTTTGAAATTGGAAAAGACACGACCCATGGCTGCGGTGCGCCGGGTGAAGGCAAAGTGTGCGATGTCACTGTGAAGTTGTTTCTGGACTGGCTTGTTGCGGTACTATGGCCCCAACAGATGATGCCTCCGATCGTCAAATGCTTGCCTCTCAACACAGCCCAACTCGACCCGCCGCAGTGTTGTAACGATTGCCATCATTCGGACCATTTCACGAGGGCTTGATGGAAGCCAACTCCTCTTCACCCGCGACAGGCTCACCAAGGCCGGTGATCGACGGCAAGACACGCCCTGGCTGCTAGAGGCCAGCCAGAATAGTAGGCTCAATCTGATCTGTGTAGTTCTGTGAGATAGCAACGCATGGTAAATAAATCTCGTCCTCAAATCCTCTCTGCGCCATGTAACCGCTCCTTTCTGGTAAACGAGCAAACCGCCTAGATAGCCACGTCTTCCGCTGTCGTCGCTTCACTCCGTGTCATCCGACAGCTCCAGAATCTCAATGCTGTCATCCTCAACCTCGACAAGGCTGGCGTCCAGAGCCTCGGGGATGCTGACATCCTCGTTGAGAACTGGGTCGCCAAAGGGCACGAGCCGCCAGTCGCGCTCCCAGTCCTTGATCACACCGCGAATCTCCTTCGGCAGCTCGCCCTTTCTGGCCTGGATGGCCGACCCCCTTGGGTCGTTCTCGACGATGTTGTTCATCAGCAGGGATATCTGCTGCTTGACGCCCTCGACCGCCCTTGATGCGATATTGTACAGCTGGCCTGGCACCTTGTCCTTCCTGGCAGCGAATCTCCCCTCCAGGCGGTCCAGCAGATCTCGGCCCATGGGTTTGGCTTGGGTTCCAAACTGGCTCATGATGTGATCATGTCGCCTGCCATAAGCTCCTTTCCCAACTAGTTTGCGCCCGTCAGCGAACGTGCTTCTCCATGGCAGTTTCGTAGGCCTTTCTAGCCTGGTTTGCCGCTTTCTGCGTGGTGCGAACCGCGATACGCAAGCCCTTGGAGACGGCCTTTAGGGATTTCTTCTCGCCTTTGAGAGCTTCAAGTTCGTCCTGCCGGTCCATGACTTCTTCATCTTCGAGCAGTTCAGGACAACCATTGACGTAGGTGTTCACGGAAATGTCGTCCACCTTTGATAGGACGACGCAGAAGCCTCGCTCGTTGAGCCTGTCGTTAATCTTCATCTGAACCTCCTCGAACCCGCTTCTCATGAGGGCGTGTCCCTGCTTCTCATCCGCCGCGTGGCAGATGGGACTCACCACCATCCGCACGTTGAGCTCGCTCGAGAACTTCTAGGCAACGTCGGCGCGGCTGGCGATGGCGTCTCCGCATCCGGGGAGGTTGACGAGGGTGATGCCCGACTTGAGGATGTCGGCCTTGACGTAGATGTGAACCATGTCCACAAGTGGCCATGCGGAAAAGGAACGCTTCCCCCCATGTTTCCCGGTGGTGGAGTCCAGGTATGGCTTGACGGCTCGGGACAGCTCCTTGGCGCTGGATTTGCCGATATGCTTGACGCCTTGGACCATGAGCTCGAGGGCTGTCTGGTTCTTGCTCAAGATCCACTGCACTGCCTCGTCGTACGGCTCAGGACTGGTAAAGAGGCTTATGCCCTCCATCAGATCCTTTTCTCCGAGTCCCCAAACGGCTTTGATCTTGGGGAGCTCATGCTCGATCTGAGCTCTGGCGATCTCCATCCCCTGGAGGCGCGTGTCTTCGTCTTCGTCGTCGTCGTACTCGCCAGACTTGGCCATTTCCGCCAAGGACTTCATCTCTTACAGCAGAAGTTTGAGGTCTGCTTCGATCTCGGCTTTCTTTCGAAACGTAATCTCGGCGCGGAACTCTTGACCAGGAGTGTCGTCCCAGTTCCAGGACACTTTCCCGACAACCGCGGTGGCTACTGATTCCTGGCTCGAGGGGAGGAGCTCTTGGACCCGGAGGAGGGATCCGAGGAAAGACGATTTGCCCGCGCCGGTTGGGCCCCCGACACCGACCAACACTCCGCGGTTCCGATGGTTGTCGCGAACTCGGTCTGGGGCGGTGGAAGTCAGAGACGGGAGCCACAACAAGGGGGCTGCTGGGAGAAGATCAACACGTACCATACTCGATGAGCCAATCCCTCAAGTTCACCAGTCCCATGACAACCGCCTCTGGGTCGTCTTCTGCTGTCGGACTTTTCGCGAGGACAGACTCGAGGGTCTCGCGGATCTTTACGCAGTATTCTTCCGCCAGATTAACGGCTTTCTGCTTGACCTGAAGACGCTGGGCGTCTTCCAGACCCTCGCACGAGACTCAGAAGGACTCAGTCACCTCGGCGGTTGGTTCGGCCGCCTCGGCTGGTGTCTGAGGCGGCTCAAGGGTCTGGCGTTTCAAGGGCGAGCAGAGCACGTCAGGCTCGAGGCTTGCAGATCGTTCGCGCTTGATGGCCGGCGACAGGGCAAGAGGTTTGGCGTCCTCCATGGCGACGGCGGTGGTGCAGGGTTGCGTTGGGATGGGGGTAGAGAATGAGGCCTCTTGGGAATGACGGCAAAGATAGATGTTTGGCATGAGATGATTTGGAAATAGAAAAGCGCCCTCTGGAAAAGCGCCCTCTGGAAAAGCGCCCTCTGAGTGAGTAGCGAAACTATTTAGTATACCGGAAAGGGATTGATGAACTCTCCAGTGAGAGTGAAGAGGGGAAGAGGAGTTTGGTAAGAACTACCCGTGAAGTAGGATGGGGATTTGAGAGATGACGGAGTCGGAACTCTGCAATGGGATGATGAAGCGGTGAAAGGATCAAGTCCAAACCAAATCAGTCGGAAGCTCAGAGAACCCAGCCAAGGGGAAGTGTGTGTGAATCACCGTTGGCAAGAGGAGGATGCAGCTAACGAACGGGAGAACTGGCTGCATAGGCATGAACCCGAGCAAACGGGCACTTTGCTGCTTCTCCACCATTCAATCATCGACACTCTAGGCTGTCACTTCCTCAGCACGGGTTTTTGCCGTATAAACAAACGCAAATGCACCAAGCCGGCCGAGTAATGCTGGCTTCCATGCATGGAGACAACATGGCCGTGTTCACAGCACACTCCCAAGAGTCTGATGGCTAAAGCCTGTTCCTCAGAGTAAAGAATTCAACTGCGAGAATATCGTCTGTTAGCCATCTACTCATCCAGTTATTTCCAGACAGAGGTGGCTTATACCATTCATCTTATATGAGCCAGTCCCGGGAACAATCTCGCTTGCCATGCCGTTTTCCAAAAGTGGTCATCCGTCGTATGCTAATCATGGCTGAAACTCCAAGCTCCGGCCCTATCCGCTGGCTACAACCAGGTGCTCGCCCGTTCACTGACCATACTGAATTCCCAGCCCGAGTCTCCGATCATCAGCCAATGGCCCGGCCACGCGCGACTTCTTGGCCGGGCTTCCCTGATCCCTCCTCACTTCCTCGCTCGGCGCGTAGCTACCGCCAAACTTCCGCTTCTCGGGCTCCCCCATGGTGTTGGAGAGCAGCTTGGCCTGCATCCGCACCGACTTCTCTACCGGCCCTGGCGTGCCATCTCTGGAACCGATCGAGCTGGCCACCTCGAAGCTCTGCCGCGGATCCCGCCGCAGCATCTCCGTAGCTGCTTGACTGGCTTGGCTGTCAAAAACCTCCTCGTCACCCACCTCCCGATTCCGAGTCTGCGACGCGTGTGATTGCTTTGATGCAAAAGACTGGGCCGCTGCAACCGACTCAAGAGCTTGCCTGGCCAGTTCTTCGTTGTCGTCAACTGAGATGGTGCTCTCGCGGCTCTTGCGCGGACGCTCCGTTTTGGCAGTTGGGTTGCCCGTCGGGGTCATGGGCAGGTATTGCCTGTGAGGATATCGTTGGGGCTCCGTATGGGGAACTAGGTCCACGGACGGTAAAAGTCCTCCGTGTGCGCCGAGAGGCCGGTTCATAGGCGTCGTGGGCAGCGAGGACATGGACTGGGCGTTGCGGCTGTGCTTTCCAACATGGCGCTGCGCCGGTCGATGCGAGGGCAGGGGAGTGGACGGCGCGCTGTTGTTGTCCTGGCTCATAGCCTGCAGGAGAGCCGAGAGACCGTGCTCTCCTTCCCTTTCTCGCACTTGGGATCGGGGTCTTTGGCGGTGCGAGTTTCGATGAGCCTGAGGGGTTGAAACAACCGCGGCCTGCTGCTTTGGCGTCAGGGCTCTATAGAAGATGCCGCCGGGGCTGCAGAGCATCTGCAGATGCTCTCGGTTCTCCCTTATCCGATTCAGCAGCATGTCCCTCTCCTCCGCCAGGCTGATGGTCTTGTCCTCCTTCTGTTTGATAACCCGCTTGGCCGCCCTGACGCGGCGCTGCAAGGTCTCGGTCTCATCCAGAGCAGCCTCGTACCACATCTTCATCTGTAGATACTTTGCCTGTGTTGACTCGGACGATGTGCTGAGCTCCCTCTTTGCCTGGCGGGTATGCTCTGCGGCGCGCAACGCGTCCACCTCGCGGCGAATCATCTCATGCTCCACCGCTGCCCGCTTCGAGTCCTCGTCAGCCTGGAGGCTCAAAAGACTGTACTGCAGCTTGTGATGGGCCGTCTCCATCTTGAGCTTCTGGTTCTCGGCAATGCACCCCTGCAACATGATCCGCAGCTCGTCGGCGGAAGCCTCCAGGACCTGGTGCGGAGCGGGTGGGATATATTCGGTGGTTGGCGGACGCTCGCGAATGGCATTGAGGATGGTCGCTGGCGGAGAGAAGAGGCTCGATTGCTGCGAGTTGGAGAAGGCGCGTTTGGAGCGGCCCGGTTCGTTAACGCTGTGACTGTGGCTGTTGACCTGGGTGGAGGGAGGTGGGGTGAGGGATGAAGGGATGACGGTGATGGGCGGCCGGTCGTCGTTAGCCTCGGTCTTGAAGGATTCGTTGGGATCGACGGGCGAGTGCGCGATCTCGGTGGACGGTAATGTCACCTGGGACGGGTCTCGGGGGCCTGCCTCCTGCGGCGTAGCGGGCTGGGTCGGAGTCTCGACGAGGTGATCTTCCACTGTGAGGACGACAGGTTGCTGCTGGACCTGCAGCGACTCGGCATCGGAGGCCATGTTGGCCCAAGGGATGAATGAGCTGGACCTTTTTTGAGAGTCTCCTCCTGACCGTGAATCGCGGATTGCCCGTTTCAAGCCAGAACAGGAGGGCGAGGGTTTATAAAGAAACCGGTACTTTCGCAGCTTGTTGATATGTTTCCTACTTCGCGCTCTCGTCGTGGCTCAGCTCTCAGCCAGAGTCGCGTGCGATGGGTCCCCGACGTCGTCGTGGCCAGGCCGAATTGGTCAGGGCCTCACCTCACACACACAACAAACGCGCAGCAGCCAGCACAGACGAGCTCCGACAAAACAAAAACAGTAGCGATTGTAAATGAGCAAACGGGCTGAGGGGATGAGTCATGAGTTTTTGAATGCCAGATGCCAAAAAGTGAAGCCTGTCGCAGAAAGGGAATCCGGCCAGGGCGTGATAGGTAGAAGCGATATGAGCTTCGGCCTGTGACGCCGTTGATGAAACAAGACAAGCAGGAACCAACCAGCACGTCGAGGAACGATGCTGAGGGAGGGCAGGGGGGATGGGAGTTTTTCCGTTCTGCGGTGCACGGCTGCGAGGATTGTGCGCTGCTTAGACTATACTACTCGTAAGAC
>JABFEP010001163.1:0-14285 GCA_013618265.1 Fusarium albidum
ACAAGGAAGGGCGCGAGGGATGACAGTCACACCAGCCCGCAATAATAGTCAGGAAAAGGAACCATCCGGCGCGACTTGATCCAGCGAAACCGAGCCGACGGGTACGGATAGAAGGGGTGCTATTCCCGTTGCGACCGCATTTCGACACATCACATTTTGCCCAACTGCCGTCGGCCCACCCGACCTCCGCCTCAGTTGTTGTCGTTTCGCTTGTCGCGTTCCCTCATCGCGATCCATCAGCATACGACGGTACCAATAATTGCGAAGCCCGTTTTGAGTGGGAAGGGGTTTTTTCTCCCTCTTGTCTCAGCGCCGATCCGTCCTGTCAGAAACGGAAACGAGAAACCTCGTTTCCGAAAACATCCAAAAAAAATCCCCGGCTCGCTAGAGTCTGGAAGGTGGCCGTTCTCGATCAGGCACCAAAGTTTGCACATCAACGGAGGGAGCGAAACTGCAGCTTATTTGGGACATCGGCGACATTGGAATCAGCCTGTGCCCAGCGCTGGAATTGTTCCCCTGCAAGGTCAGCGCCCTAGTAGGGGATCCCATCGGGGACGCAATCCGGGACACCGTCCGGGCTTCAGAACCCAGTTCCGCGGTGGCAGAACCGTTCTAGAAGCACCAAATACCAGGCGACGGTGGTGGATACGGTCAGGCACAGGACACTCCCAGGGTCGCAGCAGCTGGAGCAATTGGGTGCCTCTCTGTCTCTAGCGGCGGTGGCATGCCTCAAGCCACCCCTGCTTGGGTGCTTGGGTACACACGGAGTGTAGTCCTGGCCTAACCCCCCCCCCATCCATCCATCGGCCAGCCTGCGCCAAAGAGTATAGTCCCAGGACCGTGACAATGTCGGAATGGAGCGGGTTTATCTACGCCGCTGCCGCCCCTTTACCCACACTCAGTCGGCGGACACAAGGTGAAAAGGAGTGGCAGCGCCCCGAGACTCCTCCACGATCCAATTCGAACCCGCAGCAAGACCCCAACCGCAGTCGTCGTCCGTTTCGACACACGAGATCCTCCAGCGGCAGCCAGGGGAGCCGCTCGTCGCACGAGTCGACCCTGCTGCAGCCCAGCAGCCCCGCCGCGGGGAGCGACGACTCCCGTCACCTTCACCACGCACAGTATCCTCCTCAGTCGCCGGGGGTGTCATCTGACTCGCGGCTCTCGACCTCGACTCAGCACTCCAACAAATCTCTCCTCAACCTTGGGAGCGGTACCACCGCGTCCTCCATCTTCTTCGGCCGCCCGCTCGCCTCTGACAGGAATCGACATCGCGACCGTCGCTACCATCACCCTGAGACGCCCTCGTCGGTGGATCTGAAAAATGTCGCCATGTATTCCCAGTTGGACGCGAGTAACAAGCCCATGTCGGGTACCACGAAGCAGATAATCATACCCTTTGCGCGAACCGAGTCCGTCTCGTCGGCCAGCGGCACCACGACGCTGTCATCACACACCATGACCTCCACCGATCCTTCCAACACGTCCGACAACTCGGCCGCAAAACCCTTCATCGTGCGCAACGGCCGCACCTACTTTAACGACCCTACCTCGGCCTATCCTCTCCCAACCGACCTCGCCGAGCTTCACCGACAATGCCTCCGGACGCTGCTGCTGATCCAGGTGTACGGCGCGCCCGTGTTCACACCGTCGCTGCGTGTGAACCCGCCACAGCGCGTGCTCGAGCTGGGATGCGGCACCGGGTTCTGGAGCATGATGTGCCATCGCTACTTCAAAGAGCGGGGTCACAGCGGAATCTCCTTCACGGGCGTCGACATCGCGCCTTTGGCACCTGGATGTGCCGGGGCGCCTATCGATGTCTGCAAGCCCGACAAGGATATGAACTGGAGGTTTGTTCAACACGATCTTCGCCAGTTTCCTTGGCCTTTTGGAGATGAGGAGTTTGATCTCATCATGGTCAAGGATGTGTCACTGATCGTCCCCAACTGGTACTACCAAGGCTTTTTGGAGGAGTACCTCCGTTGTCTCAAGCCAGGCGGCGTTCTCGAACTGTGGGACAGCGACGCGACAATCCGCATGCTCCGCCCGCACGTGCCCAGCGCGAAGCCCGGCTCCGAGGAAGCAGAGGACCACGAAGCCGCCTTGGACCTGGGCGCCTATCTCATGACGGCCAAGACGCCGCTGTCGGCGCCGTTGAACATGTTCCTGGTTGAGTACAACAACTGGCTCTCGCGTACCCTCGAAGCACGACAGCTCTCGCCCGTCCCCTGCTCCCTCATCGGAGCCTGCCTCCTGCAAGAACCCGAGACCCTCACCGAGGTGCGATCAAAGCGCATGGCCATCCCTCTCAGCGAAGTTCGGTGGGAGCGCGAAGGCGTCGGCGGCGTCGTGACCAAAGATGGTAAATCGTACGTGGAGATGAAGGCCAAGGCCACCCCACACCAGAAGGTCGAGAAGAAGACATTGACAGCGGGCCAAAGCGCGCTACGGCGGACGGCGCTCCTGATCGTTGCCCAACAGATCCAGGCGCTGGAGCCTATCCTCCGAGAAACGAGCGGCAAGAATCAGGACGAGTGGGACCTCTGGGTCGGCAAGATGCTGGCAGACCTCATGAGCGAGAGCGGGACGAGCTGGGGAGAGTGCCTGGAGGTGGGAGCGTGGTCGGCCAAGAAGAGGTTCAAGCCAGAGAGTTGAGCGGCTGGACTGGAGAAGCAAAACGAAGGCGCCCCTTCCACGTGGCTGTGTCACTTTGGCATATCTACAGGAGAAGCCAGGCTAGGGGGGGTCTCATCCTCCCCCTTTTTTCCCTACATCCGCCAACCATCGGTACCAGACACAACACCTCTTTACATAACATACCCCCCTTCAAGCATCGGCATCATACCGTTTTCTCAAAGTGCGATACCTTTTTAAGTAGTACCTATACCCAGATTAGCAAAAACGTGCAAGGACATGGAATGTAATTTTTACAGGCGAGAGAGGGAGGAAAGGAATTGGGGGTCTTTGGATTTTGGGCAAATGTCGCGCGAGCTTGGATCATTTATTTCGTGCCGTGCATTTCGGACGAGGGAAGGGGAGAGTACATGGGCTGGGCATATCTGATGACGTATATACTGATATATAAGTCGACTTTTGCAAAATTACATGTTTGAAAGGTTCTGAGGATATGGAATTTGGTCGGAAAAGGAAATGTGAATATGGGTTTTGGGGGTATTCTTCTTCTTTCTCTTTTTTTGAAATAGAAAGGATAGGGAATTGATTGCCAGAAGCAATTGTTTGATCTGACGAGGAAGGGATGCCTCCGTCATGTTTGGCGATGGAAAGTGCACACCTCACCAACGACATGATCAACTTACAGTGCCTCAATTTCTACCAGCAAATACCAGATCAGATTTCTTTCTTTCTTCTTTCATATTCTTGTTGACACAAGCAGCACTCACCCTTCTTGACGTACTCCGCCTGCGCGATGCCCTGCCTGATCTTGTCCTCGTCCCGCTCGCCAGCCCTGGAGATGAAGGCCCTGTGCAGGCGAGGACGGAAGTAGTCGAATCCGAGGGGATACTCTCGGCCGAGGTAGAGCAGCTCTATTTATCATCATTAGCATGGGAAGGCGGTACTTTTCTTAGAGGACAGACCTTTGTAGATGGCAATAACTTGGCGTCTTAGATGGGGGTTGAGGCTCGTCATGTTTGTGGGGTTTCCTTGACTCGTCCAGGATGGGCGAACTGGGGATAGATAAACATGTGGTTATACGGATAATGAATGACGACTTCCTGTTGCTGTTTCCCCCGCATTTGTTGGCACACTCACCCAGCCTTGCCCCGCAAGGCTGAAAGTGCAAACTTGAAGCCACGATTTTTTTTTTTTACATTTTTCAACTTGGAAAACTCTGAATCTGCATCAAGTCATTCATTCGCTCCCGACGGGCTCCCCCCAGATTACTAAGACAGGACGGTATTGCGAATCTCTTGCCTGCCGCGTCTTCCAGGAGGACGCTCCTTCTCTACCACTTTCCCACCACCATGTCTGATCTCGCGACCCCCGATCAAGACAAAAGGACCTTGATCCTGTCACCATGGAGAACATGCTGCAGTTACCTGTATGACGACTTTACCTCTGATCAGCCAGCGCAGGCCACCGAGGTCGCCATGAGGTTCGTGACCAGAGGCCAACTTCCCGGTCAGCCAGCGGAACTCCACCATGCAAGGAGTTCTTCACGTAGTTATGTTCCCCCTTTCCCTTTCCCTCTCACACCTAGGCCCTCGGTCCTAGACGTCGACGCCGGAAACCAACAGCAAACGGTCAACGGCCGCCTCACTCAACGCCCACGTCGGCTCCGGACAAGTCACCGACGGCTTCGAGCTTGATATCCATTTCTATATCATCAGCACAGAACGATACGCCGGCAGGATGGTCGTCAAGGTAGTGCATTGTGACGCCGGTCATGGGCCAAGAGGTCAACTCCACGACCATCATCTCTCTTTGCTCTACAACCTGGCGAAGCAGTCAATAATGACGGCAAGCTATCCAACATCCTAAAAGATCTCTTTCAACTTGGACAGGATATGGGCCAAGCGCGTAACGACGCAGCCACCGACGGCGGCGGCATTACCATGAGCCCAAGAGGAGATGACAAGGGAGTATGAGGGAGGTGGTAGTCAGGGTGCGTGTTTGAGCTTGGAGAAGAGAATAATAAGCCAAGCCCGAGAGTAAGAATGCTCAAGCGCAAAGAGAGGGCGATAGGGAGATTGGCCGTTTGCAGGATCTTACCAGGTAGTAAGATCTCGGTCGCCACCTAAGAGACATCGGAGTCAATGGAGGCAACGAACCCGAGGAGCAGGTAAGCAGGCAGAACTTGAACGATGCATAGACGTTGAAAACTCGGTGGAACAAGTAAATCCCGATAGCGTTGGGATTTGAGAGGCTGGTAAATACCGAGGTTCTCAAAAGAACCCACGTACAGAAGGGTACCGTATGTTGCCGTGCCCTTCTCCGTTCATCCACCGAATGGTGTGGACAAAAAAGAAACGGCCATGCATGAGAAAAAGCAAGCACAGTCAAAAACGTGGACGGGTATAGACCGTATGGCTAACGGTGCGGAACCAAGGCCGGCATGTGAGGCAGTGCCAACGGGCAAGGTAAAGTCACTGTTGCAGTAGCTCCCCACCACGTGCTGTGTGCCGTTGCAGAGGTTGTCTGTACATATACAGTACAGTAGAATGTATCCGTGCCTCGAGAGCGTGGTTGGGGTTGATTGGCGCCGACACCGTCACGCGCAGCAAAGATGCATGAGGGTGAGAGGTGCTGAGCTGCTGAGGGGAGGAGGGAGCAAGCTGGCTGGCTGGCTGGCACGCAAAGATAACCTGATGATGGTGATTCTGATGAAAAGCACAAGCACACAACAGCCACCCTAGCAAGAGTGTTGCCATCTGCCAATCGTCATGGTGTTGGGGGGGTTGTTTCGAGCTTGTCAATGAAACGACAGCGTTTCAGGGTCAAGTTGTCGGATTGCCTAATCGGGAAGTACATGAAGTCAACTTCTTCCGTGGAGGATGGGCGATCTTCAAAGGTATCCTTCGCATTCACACTCACAGGATACTTGGCAGCGAGGGCAGCTGCTCATGTCGCTCCCATCCCGGACACCCTCAACGTCAATCAGCGGAGAAAACCACGCACTGCCAACAAGATGCAATGCAACGAAAACTACCCAGCACATCAGCCACAGAGCCTCCAGCTGAGGTGTTATTGTATCGCTGCCATGTATCTCTGGTGGCGTCGTCTTATGCAGCAAGGCGCATCCCGCGCAGCAGACACCTCCAGCGCTCCCCGCTTCGAAAAGGGTCCAGACCAGGGAGCGGGAGCTGGAGCTTGTCGGGTGAATTGCCGTTGGGCTGAAGGTTCGGCTCCGGAGAGGCCTGGCGAATGGAGAAATCACTAAGCCGGGAGGAGGATCAGCATCGCAAACGGCATTGGCAGATTGGGTCAGGCCACGGCCACGGCTGCGACGCCCTGTGAATGCCGGACCCCAAGCCGCTCACCGTCATTTGACCATCACCCCCTTCGGATTTTGCCTCATTGCACAAAATTCGGAGGACAGACGTCGGGGCGCTCTTGATGACCATGATGTGCAGGCACGGCGTGATAGGGCCGGCCAGGGAGAATCAAGACAAGTGCCGACGGCGGCATCGGCATCCAAAAGATCACTCCATCCAGAGTCCAGAGGGACCAGAGCCAAGACCGTCGGCGTCAAGGTGGAGGGGCAGAGGGGCCATGATCGTTCCTCCTTGTTGAGCGGCTCTCCCCCATCCCTGTGATACAAGTCCTTTGCCCGCCGACACTGTTGGTACCAAGTCGGTGAGGCGAGCTGAGCAGTTATCTACCGGCAGTCAGACCAATATGCCGGGAGTCCGAGTCCAAGTCCTCGTCTTCCTGATGACCCCGTCTGCAGCATGATTCGGAGCTTGTCAAGATCTCGGAAAATATCGAAAACGAGAAATCAGCGGTCTGCCACGATTGACAGCCCTCCAGGGCATGTCCTGGCTAGCCGTAATATTTGCCAGGCCCTGAGTGGATGGGGTCTGTCTGTGGACTAACGCATTAGCATGGGTGAGCTGGAGCCTGGCACCTAGAGCGTTTATGCCGTGGCAGCAGATCTCCATCACTGTGCGAGGCTCCATTCGCAGGATTGGAAAAATAGCGGAACGATCGGCGAAACGAGCCAGCAGTTGTTGTTGTTCGGCCATGATTGAGTGATGAGGGGGTTTTGGTGTTGTTTTTCCCGTCATCGGCGAGAATCCTTTCCCTGGCTTTGGTGGAAAATTCGTGTTAGTGTGTGGGCAGGGGTTGCTTGGGTGCGACGTCCGGTAGTATTTTAGGTAAATGGGAGACAGAAGTTCCTAGCCCGAGATTAGAGAGTGGGATTGGTCAAGCGCGTGTTGAGCTAGCCTCGTCGGCGATGATTGAAGATGAGGCGCTTGTGCAGTAGAGCTTCGTTGATTCACTCTTGACAATGACCAGAGAAAAGCGGGACGAGAAATTGGAGGCTAGGCGAGAGAAGCAGACCAAACAGCATCCGTAAAACTGCCGAAATAGGGTCCTAAAAGTCGTCCAACGGCTCAAGTACCGCCCGGGGAGGGAGTCCGTCGGCCCCGTTGGGCTCGATATTGGCACCAACGCTTCGAGGCCAAAGCAAATGGAGGTTCCCTATCGTCCATAGGACTTGACATCCTCAACGGGCAGCCGCTTTGCTGGAGTGATGACAACAACGCGGTGTTGGCTTTGACGGCAATGGGCGCCTCTCCGTCGCATGGACGGGCGTCTTGACACGACTCAAGCCAAAGGGTTTTCATCGTCCGTGTCCCCTCCCCCAGGGATTGATGATCCCGGGAGATATAGTTCAATGACCCATGTCGCCATGTCCCGTGCCCAACGCGTTTCCCCTTGATCGACTCAGACCCTTTCCCCCAATCGGCAATGCGTGGCGCATTCGACGTCAGTAGCAAAACACAAGCCTTGCAACCCTCAAGAGGTCCAGACGAAAAAAAGAGAGCACAGCAGTGAGCATCAGGTCGTTGGCGGTGGTTCCCAAGTTTCACCTTGATCCGGCCGAGGTGAGGGGCCCTGGGGGGCTGACAGCCAAAAGCTTAACATCTGGGGCGCTCTTCGGCGATTCGTCCAACTTTGGCCAATATGTGGCGACCGGAGGCTGCCGAGGTGAGGGTTTCAGGGTTTCAGAGCATAAATAGCTCTGGGTTCGACCAAGATGGATGATGGCAGTGATGATGGCGCTTGTGCTTGTTTTGCGGATGAGCTCGGAGCACTGAAGAGACCGGGAGGCCCGGGGCCCCCTGGCATGAGCACCACAGCCCGTGACAGACCACGCAGCGATGGCGTGCGCCTGTCTGATGAGCCGCCAAAACCCTGTTGTCAGAGGATCACAAGATCCGGATACGCGGAAGCAGCTAATATTTGCACTCTTTCAGGGCAAGAGGTTTGATATTGTTCGCTGTGCGTCCGGTCACGTCATGATGGCCACGATAGCCACGGCGGCCACGACGACATGGCCCAATCAACGTGGATGGGTTGTGAAGTGTGAGACTTTCTGAGGAGACATCAAAGTCGTGTCAATCAATCAAAGAGAGAGAGGTCTTGTGACGGATGGAGATGGAGCCCGCCGTTCCTGCCAATTGTGTTGCTCGCTAATTATTGCTTCCTCCTGCCAGAAGCAGGGTTCACACAGTACTGCAAACGGTGCGATTGTTGGTGGAGAAGGCCAGGAACTCCAAGCCCACTGCCTGTCTGCCCTGTTTCCAGGTCCCAAGTAAAAACTGCGACGCGGAGAATCTCCTCGTTCAAGACGGCAAGGAGCACTCTTATCGTATCTCGCGGCTATCATGTAACTGCATAAGCGTGGTAACATTGAATGGGCAAATGGATGCATCAATAGATGAGCTCCCATGTCATGAGTTGATTAGGGCTGGCCCATTGGCTGATCGCTGGCACAGTCAGCGCAGAGTAGCGCCTCATCGACTCGTCTCATCCGACGCAACCCTGCTTCTCTACCTTGGTCCTTGATCCGTTGGCGTCGATACATTAACAAGATCGATCTTGGAGAACAAGCTGCTTTGTGAAAAGCGCAGGGGAAAACACAAACGTGGTGAAAACTCATCACTTTCATGCTTGGGTACCTAACCCGTATGCTGCACCGCCATCTGTGGACGGCCAATCGTCAATTCAGTAACACAGGCCGATACCCACTGCTACTCAAAAGCCTCCATTTCCCCACCCATTCTGACACGCTTTAGCCGCCCATGCCAAGTAGATCCAAGTCCTCCCCTCCATCCCACGCCTCCCAGGACTCGCGCGGCTCGTGATAGCGCCCCCAAAGGGATTCAGCCACCAAGTCTGCAGTGGGCTCAGCGGACCACTTGCCCTACAAACATCGCCCTGGGGGACACAGTGCGGAATATGCTCCCCCCAAGCACCCCTCCACTTGCTTGCCTCGCCCGCTATTCCCGTTCCCGTCCATCCAATTTGCATTCGGTCGCTCCATTCCTTTCCATTTCTTACACTTCCACAAGCACGAGCCTGGCCTCTGGCTCCTAAAAATCTCCCACCTCCACCAAACTTCAACTCTGACTATCTGCATCTACATTCCACATTTTTATAGAGTATCGGCATCAGCAAGATTTACAGCACATTCGCTCTCTGCGCCCGCGGGCCGAGCTAAGCAGCCTTCCTTTTTCGACGACACAGCGGCCCTTCCCCTCCCGGCGACTCTTATCTTCACTTCTAGGTCCCTCGACCGTGATCCTCCTGTCCACCACTCAGGAACTCCCGCCAATTCGAATGCACATGACGACCTCGAGCTCGGCCGTCGCAACGACTACTCTCCCATATTTGCATCCTTCTGCGCCTGAATCCGGTTCTTTGCCAGTCTGTTCTTGTTGAGCAGTTGAGAGACTCGACCCCTCGGCTCTCCAAATCCCTCGATCTCAAGCCCTCCACGAAAGGCTTGCGCCGGCTGCCGGCCCTGTTCCGAGGAGGTTCTTGGGTCCGTCAGACTGCGGCAAGGGATCAACCACGTCGCGCATGCCTCGCGCTTCGGGTTCGGGCAAGCGACAGCAAGGCGCCGCCAGTCAGCGGGATACCCGCCATGAGAATGGGCTTGTAGGCCCGGCCAAGCGATCCTCCGACAAGAAGGGCTCTGGACGGCTCGACAGCTCTGCCCGCCGATCCGACCAAGGCGTCGCAGGCGCCGCAGGGCAGTCGACGCCAGCCAACGGCCTCGCGAACGGTTCCTACAAACAATGTGTCTATGATGCCTCTGATGACTCCCGCGCCAACGACGACTTCCGCCGCTCCTCGCTCGGCGCCGTTTCCGAGATGTCGTCCGACTCGTCCAGCTGCAACGGCGTCGCAAACGGCGTCGTCGACGGGCACCGACAGATCGATGTCAATGCCATGAAGAACGTTGATGTCCACCGAGACTCGGGCCCATTCGATCTCGCCACAACTGTCCTCAAGTCTCTGCCCGTGCAGGACACGCTCGCAATTCTCATCATCCTCATGCACGTCCCATCGCTCTCGCTCACGGTCATATACACCATCTTCACTTTTCTCACCTTTGTCCCTCCTGTCACCACCAGTTCTGGCATGAACATCAACCTAGCCGAGATTTTTGACGGAAACTCGACCATGCCCTCCCTTGTGACAGTCCTATGCATGGATTTCTTTTTCCTCCTGATTTGGCTATTTCTGTGGGGTCCGGTCCAAGACGCAATTCTGGATTTCGCCAAGCCAGTCATTGCTATTACCCTTGGGGGAGGGACGAGTACTAGGGACGGCACTTCTAGGGGTCTGACCACATGCTTCTTGTGGGTGGTATGCCACCATCTGCTCCGGGGCACCAAAGCTCACTGGGGCCGCGTGGCGCGTCACATTCCGGAGCATTGGCGGCTGCCTCAAGTCTTCAACAGTTCTCTTGATTCCTACTCCAACGTGTACGATAAGAGAAGTGCATATGGGTGGGTCCGGAGCGTCCTAGCCATTCATATCCTGACACAGGGCATTGTGCGGTATGTTCGAGAATGGTATTTGAGACGCGAAAAAGCCAACGCCTCGGCCGGGGCCAGCGATCCAGAGGCCGCAAAGACTCCCAGCATCGCCGGCGATGCGGCCACCGACGGAGGATTCGCGACGCCTGATACTGAGACGGGTCTCCAGCCAGTGCCCAATGTGTCAACAAGCAAAAAGAGAAGAAAGCAAAGCACTCAGGTTCGCCTGCAGCAGCCGCTATGGGCGGCGCTCGCGAGCACCAAGATTGTTGTGGTGAAGGAATATGAGTTGTCCCATGCGGCTTCAGAGTCAGCTGGGACCAACGCAACCGACATTCACAATCTTGGTAATGCTCCATTCAATAACCAACCCAGCCAAGTTTGGATTTCTTACATTGGCAGCGACGAAGTATGTTTTAGCACCAGTCACTTTTCCGAAATCGACGACGATGAGCCACGATCTGTCGAGTCTTCTGGCGACGATTCGAGACCGTCCAACATCGACACCTCGAAGCCCTTCTATGTCCGAGTCAACAATGCAGTCTGGCAGCCAACTCGCATGTTCCCGGTTGAAGAGTGTGCAGGGGATTCGCGCGAAGGCGTGCGGTGGACTGGAGACATTTACGGGCTTCGACCCGCCTCCAAGTATGTCTGCGAGTTCGTGGATAGCCAGACGGATGAGGTTCTCTTTTCGACCAGCATCAGGACGGTTCAAGCCACCCAGCGCGAGGCGGACGGTGTTGCTCCCCCCGTTGCCAATGGACAGCGGTCCCTGCGGCCCGATTCTCCAGCCACGACCCTGAAGACATCAATCGCTGCAGTGGAAGCCAAACTCAGCGATGAAAAGTCACGTCTGAAGACTCTGCGGAAGGAGTTTAAGAACCGTGCCAACGGGCTCAGGAAAGACAATGAGCTGATCGACAACCAACTCGCCTCGGCTGGAAACCACGACGAAAAGTACCGACAAAAGATCCGCCAGCAAGAGACTCAGAAGGCCCAGGCTGAGCGTGAGACTCAACAGCTTATCGAGCAGCTCAAGAACTTTGACGGCGCCCCCGAACTCACCGACCGCAAGAAGAAGGTTGAGAGACAATACAGCAGCGAAAAGAAGATCTTTGAGTCTGCTCAGAAGGCATTCAAGGAGTTCAAGGCCGGGCTCGAGAAGGAGATCAAGGCCAAGGATGTGGAACAGTCCAACCTCAACACTCGTCGAAACAAGATTGCCACGCGCATAGCCAAGGTGGAGAACGAGCTTGCCAACATCACGGATGCCAATAACCGCGGCCTGGATGAAGCGGAACGCCGTAACCAAGAGCGGGCTTTCTGGCAAGACCACGTGTCGGGCATTGAAGCGAACTACAACGAACGCCTGGCTAATGTCCGCGCGGCCAACGCTGCTAAAGGCGAGCACATTAGAAGTGCGCAGATGCAGGTGACGAGCTTCCACGAGTTCATGAACTCGGCCAACGGCATGCCCTACGACATGGGTGCGGGTCTCGAGGCTGGGCATGGGCAGCTTGGACCTCCTTTCCAACCTACGGCGACAAGCACCTGGAACCCCAACCCTACAGCTCCCCCGCATTACCCAGCGGGCTTGTGGCAGAGCTCCGGCGATGCCCTCCCCTCAGTATCGGCGCCTACCCTCCCGTCCGTGCCCTTCTGGCAACCTCCGCCGACGGCCCCTTCATTTGAGCCTCGAGCGACGCGATCCAGAGGGCGCAGCTCCAGCATGCTGAGCAACGTAAGTGGCTTCACGCAGTCGAGCGGCGAGGACTATTGTTCACCACCCATGGAATCGCATCGGGTCAGGCACATCTGGGCGAGTCGCACCAGGGCCAGCGGAAGCGGTGGCGGTAGCAGCGGCAGCGGAAGCGGCAGCAGTGGTGACCCAATAAGCCCCAGGTGAGCGTGGACATGACCATGTTTGCGATTCATGTGGTCCTTGGTGGTGATCTGGCTGTGGCCATGGAAGCAACGGCTTTGGGTTTTTGGTTTCAAGAATGCTAGGCTGTTGGATAGCTCTTGCAGGTGAATAAAAGTAGTGCCTTTGTTACAGCGCTTGTCCCTGTGTACACTGTGATGATGTTGCCTCGACGATTGAGTCATGCCGACTCCCTGTCCTTCAGGTAAGAGATATGAGAAGATGTCATCATACGCCTCCTACAATATCGCAGCTAAACCTCAGGATGGAGCTAAGATATTGGCAGAATGCTTAGTTTGGGCAAGGAGGTTAGGTAAGGTGACGGGCCCCGTGTCGTCGACTCGCTTCACTTCAATTCGAGGGTGTTGGCCCGGAGCTCAGGGTCACAGTTCCCCGAGCCTCCTGCGCAGGCCCAAAGTTAAAAAAATCTCCGTCTGCACGATCCATCCAACGGCTCGCACCCGTCTTGCATACAAAGAGGAACAGAGCCGCCAACCGTTGCAAACAGGGTCAGTCGCCCTGGACATTCGTGCCAGTGAAGAGAGAGGAGCATGCACCGGGAGAAGAGGGGAGCGAGGTGGTATCAAGTATTAATTCTAGGTTCGGATTGCTCCGCGCGGTCTATATAGAAGTGACTCGAGTGGACACTCAACACTTGTTGGGTCCCAAACACGGTCGAGACATGCCAAATCTACATGCCCATCCTCTCCATGCCCTTTGCGGCATCGCTGACGAGGCTGCGAAAGACGACGGCCTCCAGCGCCGTCACGCGCTGCTTGAAATCCGCCTCCGATCTGGCCAGTTGCTCCTACTTCTGGGCCTGCTCGGCGATCTATGGCAGAATCGCACACACACACAAGAGTCAGCTTCTGGTCGGTCTAAGGTGCGCACCAGAGCGGGGAAGGGATTTCGCTCACCGTTTGCTGCTGCCGTCTGACTGTCTGCTGCAGATCCCTGATTTTCACCTCGTCGTCAAAGCGGGCCCTGGCAATGGCGTCGACTTCTTCGGTCAGCTCATCAAGGTCCTTTTCGGTCTTCTTCTTGAAGCGGTCGGTGCGCTTCTCGGCCGTTTCGAACTTCTTTGCGACCTTGTCGACCTCGTTTTGGACTTCGTCCTGTTTCCGCACTGGGCCATGAACGACTCGTGGTCGTCGAGGCGCTCGTTGTACTCCCGTAGAGTCTTGTCGATGCGAGCCATCTCCTCGTCCATGTCGGTTTTGGTCACCTTGGTGGCATTCTCCTGCTTCTCGTCCAGTGAGCTAAGGGAACCTAGGCTGAGTATGTCTGCACCTCGATCTGCACTATGAGGCCCTCCCGAGGCCGCGCCTTCTGAACCCCGATTTCCAGTCCCAGCACACACCAAGTGACAGCTGGCCGGTCCCCAAACAGTCTGCCAGAGCAAACTTGCGAGCCATAGGATGCCTCTAGGCTTGCATGGGCCGTACTCCCCGGAGTCCGACTGGCATGAGACCGCGATTCATGAAGCCAACAGAGATCTAATGCTAAGTTTGGAGACAGTTGAGTGACCCAGAGAGTTCAACGGGCTTGCCGGGGCGCCTGAATTACGAGCTCTGGTCCTGGTCCACTGTCTGTTTGGGCTGGCTTCAAGAATCTGGGAGCGACCTGAGCTGCGAATCCAAGCTAGGCTTGGAGAAGCAGTGATTCACTGTCAATAAAAGAGTGATTGCGAGCGGCGGGCGGAAAAAAGCGAAGGGGGGAGTGATGGCCAGCTGCGAGGCAGACGCGGGCGGTGTTGGAGGTGCGGCAGAAAACAATCACTCCCAAGCACACGAGGCAGCACGCCAAATACAGTACAGGATACAGTAAATTCCCTTGTGATTAAAAAT